>JABUQX010089650.1:0-22500 GCA_015478945.1 Trachelipus rathkii | reverse complement strand
AAGAAGAAAAAGAAGTTTTGAGATATAATTTTTTTTTTTTTTTTTTTTTTTTTTTTTTTTTAAGATTAATGTATTTATTTAGTAAATTTAGTTTAGAAATAAATAATTTTATTTGTTTTAGAGAAAAGTAAAATTATTTTTATTTTATTTTAGAGAAAAGAAAATGTGCAAATGTTTTCATATTTTTGTGTTTTTTTATTTTTGTGACTTATATTTTGAGGGAGGTAAAAGTAAAGGGAAATATTTTATCATTCATAGTTCATTTTTGGTAATTTTAGGTCATTCATAATATTATTATATTACACTGCACAACAAATTTTAAATTTTTTCATGTCCTTTACATGAAAATATGTGATTCTGTATAAAACAAAAGATGCTTGTTACTTTGATGAAAACCAAAAAGCTCCACGTAACTTTTTTTTTTTAGACAATTTCATATTTATGCAATTGGTTACATTAAATTGTAACAGTGTCTTGATTATTATAGCAAGCACACACTAAAATGATTTTTTTGGTCGTTTCCTCTTGTAGGCATCTGTTGGTGTGTCCCTGATAAGAGACCAGCAATATTCAGCAAGCATACTTTCATTCCATCGCCCACTGAAACGCTTTTCTAACATAGAGATGCCCTGGTGAAACCTTTCACCATGCTCATCACTAATTGTGCCAAGCTTGGGGGGAAAGAAGTCCAGATGTGAGTCCATAAAGTGTAGTTTAAAAGACATATTGCAACCTATATCACGAAAGCAATCCACCATGTGACGTACAAGATATTCATAGTTTTCAGCTTTCTCATTTCCAAGGAAACCTGAGCACACTGATTTGAATGCTAGCCAGGCCGCTTTTTGTCCTTCTGACAGTTTCCTTTCGAACTCTCCATCTCGGAAGACTGCTTTAATTTGGGGGCCAATAAAAACCCTTTCTTTATCTTTGCCTCACTTAAATTTGTGAATTTGTTCCTGAGATGCAAGAATGCCACACCTTCTTTGTCAAGAGCTTTTACAAATATTTTCATCAAAACCAAGTTTATGTGCAAAGGTAGAAGAAAGACAAACTGCGGATTCACAAGTGGTTCATGTGATATGTTTTATAATAGATTTATTGTTTTGAAATTCTAGATTCAATGTTAGAATTACGTTATTCTAAATTATTTCTTTAATTTTTTGAATCACTTTAAGAATTATTCTAATTCTATTTCTTGAAATTCTTGAATCACTTTAAAATTATTTTACAATTATAATAATGAACTATAAAATATACTTTCTACATCTTTATATTATTTTAATTATCAATCTTCAGATGATTAAGCTATATTTATATTTCGTGAGTAATAAACACTTATTAAATCTGATTATTTTCATATGAAGTTACATATACTTCATGTCTCACGTTATAAAAATATGTAGAGAGACTTGTTCCTCTAAAAGCCCTCTTTAAATCCCTTTATTTTCATGTGAGGTTGCTTATGTTTTGAACCAGGCACTTAAACTATACTGAGTGAACTTGTCATATAAATCCTCTTTAAACCTTTATTTCATGTGAGGTTGCTTATGTTTCTCGGTGAAACCAAACACTTAAACTTACTGAGTGAGGCTAGTTGAGGTATAAATCCTCTTTAAATCCCTTTATTTATGTGGAGTTGTTATGTTTTGAACCAAACTTAAACTTTACTATAAGGGCTTGTCTGGTATAAATCCTCTTAAACCCTTTATTTTCATATGAGGTTTATGTTTTAAACCACACTTTAAATATACTGAGTGAGGCTTGTTCCACTATAAATCCTCTTTAAATCTTTTTACTTCTATGTGAAATGTACTTAGAGAAACTTGTTCCGGTATAAGCCCTCTTTAAATCTCTTTATTTTCATGTGTTAAATTTAACTCATATTTACCATTAAAAGACACAATGACTTAAAAGACTTATCTCCGTTGTAACGCCTTTTAAATTCTTTCACACAATGACTTAAAGACTTATTCCGGTATATGCTCTAACTTTGTGTTTCACACAATGGCTTAAAAGACTTATTCCGGTATAACTCCTTTCAAATTCTTTTCACACAATGACTTAAAAGACTTATTCCGGTATAACGCCTCTTAAATTCTTTTCACACAATGGCTTAAAAAAGTTATTCCGGTAAAACTCCCCTTTAAATACTTTTATTTCCATGTGAAATTATATTTCCTTCATACCACTTATAACGACCATAGAGAGGCTTGTTCCTATGAACTTCCTTAAATCCTTTATTTCTATGTGATCCTACATTTAATTCATTTCTCCCACTAAAAATAAACAAAGAGGGACTCTTCCGCTATAACCCTCTCTTTAAATCCCTTCGGTAAAAGGCAAAATATTATCTGAAGATAATCGTGGAAAATTTGTTTGACTCCATCTGGTCAGACTCGACCCGAATTTAGGGGTCATAAATCAAGAATGCCAGTGCCAATTTGACCTTCCGTTGACCTTTAAGTGCCAACTTTTATAATTTTCGTTTTAATATTATTAAAAAATTATTAAAAGTAAGTGAAAATTTTTCATGTCATAGTATTTACAGGCATAAACTTTATTTTTGTTGTAAATTTTTATCCTTACTTTATTTATTATCTCTTATATTACTATCATTTTTTTATAAGATTATTTTTATCGTCAATATTATTATTTATTATTATTCATTATTTATTATTATTTATTATTATTATTATTATTATATTATTATTTTTATTATTATTATTATTATTATTATTATTATTATTAATATTAATTATTATTATTATTATTATTATTATTATTCTTATTAATTATTATTATATTATTATATTTATTATTATTATTATTATTTATTATTATTATTATATTATTATTATTATCATTATATCAACTATATATGTATATGATCATCATAATCATAATCTAATCATAATTCATAATCATAATCATAATCATAATCATATCATAATCATAATATTATTATTATTATTATTTATTTATATATATATATATATTATTATTTATTATTATTATTATTATTATTATGATTATTATTATTATTATTATATTATATAATATATATATTATTATTATTTATTATTATTAGTATTATTCATTATTATTATTGAATAGAATATACTGCAATTATACTGCAAAATTTTGTACAATTAATAACAATTTAAATTTTAGATGATGCGTGTTGTAAGAGAGAAATCTATTGGGTAGGTATACTTGGTTCTTATTACTCCTTCAAGGGAGATGCAAATGGGCCTCTTGTTATGATTTTTCAAATCTCTGGTTTTGATCGCAGCAGTTTTTAAGTAATTGAATGATTTAATGCTCGATCTCAGACATAGGAATGTTTGCTTAGTGTTTTACCCACCGAGTATGATACACAGTAATACAATTACTGATCAGTATAAAAGGATTTATTAAGTCTAAAAGGAATTCTGGGGTGACGACTCTATTCTAAGAGTATATTATATTATATTTAATTATATTATTATTATTATATTATATTATATTATATTTATATTTATTATGTATGTTATATATTATATATTTATATATTATTAAATTAATATATATATTAAATATTATTATATTATTTTATATTATATATATTTATATAATATATATTATTATATATTTTATATATAGATATTATATATTTATATTAATATATATAAATTATATTATAATTACATAATAAATTTATATTATATTATATTATATTATATTATTATAATATAATTATTAAAACTTTATATTTTTTTATTTAATTTTAATTAATTATATTTTTATTTATATTATATTATATTATATTTATTGTATAATATTATATTATATTAATTTATATTAATATATATTCATATTTGATTATATTATATTATTAATATTATATCTATATTTTACTATATTTTGTATACCATATTTTATTTACATTATATTATATTATATATTATATATAGTTTATATTATTATTTATATTATATTATATTATATTAATTATATTATTTTAATATTATATTGTATTTAATTTAAAGAAAAAATATTATATTATATTATATATATTATATTATATTATATTATTATTGTATTATACTATTATATTTTATTATATTATACTCTATTATATTATAATTTTTTAATATATTTATGATATCTTATATATTAAAATATTATATTATATTATATTATATTATTATATTATATATTATATTATATTATATTATATTATATTATATTATATTATATATAAAAGCATAACACATCAGTTTCTAAACTGAAGTGAAAAAAATCTTTTCAGAAATTGTAAGATGAATACAATTTTAAATGTAATCTTACTCCTAAACGTAATAATAATAATAATAATAATATAATAATAATAATAATAATAATAATAATAATAATAATATATTATTAAGAATAATCACAATAAAAAAATAATATTAATAATATCAACAATAATTAATTAATTAATAAAAAAAAGAAAGAAAAATAAGAAGTAAAAATAAAATAAATATAATAATAAAAATAAAAAATAAAAATAATAATAATAATAATAATAATAATAATAATAATAATAATAATAATAATAATAATAATAATAATAATAATAATAATAATAATAATAATAATAATAATAATAATAATAATATTAATAATAATAATAATAATAATAATAATAATATCAGAATCGGAATCAGGATAAGATAAATGTTATTCACAAAAGGAAAAAATTTCTTTTGTGAAAAAATGCAAATATTTACAAATTTCATTATTACCAATTAAATTATAAATAACAGAAAGTAATTTCCCTAGTATCTTAAATGGGTCTACTAATTGCATACACAGGTTGTTGTCTTTTAAACCCGAAATACAATTAATAATAATTAAAACCATAACAATAATAATAATAATAATATATGAATAATTAATAATAATAATAATAATAATTAATAATAATAATAATTAATACATAATAATAATAATAATAATAATATAATAATTATAATATTTCCATAATAATAATAATAATAAGAATAATGATATTATACTAATGCTTATTAATTACAATAATAATAATAATAATAATAATAATAATAATCATAATAATAAAATAATAATAATAATAATAATTAATAATAATAATAAATAAAATAATAATAAATAATAATAATAATAATAAATAATTAATAATAATAATAATAATAATAAATAATAATATAATAATAATAATAATAATAATATAATAATAATAAAATATAAATAATAATAATAATAATAATTGAAATATTAAGACAATAATAATAATAATATAATAATAATAAAAATAATAATAATAATAATAATAATAATTAATAATAATAATAATAATAATAATAATAATATAATGAATATAATAATAACTAATAATAATAATTAGAAGAAGAAGAAGAAGAAGAAGAAGAAGAAGAAGAAGAAAGAAGTAAGAAGAAGAAGAAGAAGAAGAAGAAGAAGAAGAAGAAGAAGATAGAAGAAGAAGAAGAAGATGAAGAAAGAAGAAGAAGAAGAAGAAGATAGAAGAGCAGAAGAAGAAGTAAGAAGATTTAAGAAGAAGAGTAATAATAAAAATAAATTAACAGTAATTATAAGACTACTACTAATACGAACAATTTGTATAATTCACAGGCCTGCAATGGAAATTTTTTTTCTATGAAATTGTCTTATTTCCATGTATTTTGGTGTGCTGAATTCGAAAATAACATCCATTTCCCTCCATCACGTAAGGTTTTTTCACAAATCACGTGTAATCATTTTCTTAGTTATTTTCTCTTGCTGTCTTTACAAGGCTGTGTTTACACTGTTTGGTAGTAAATGTTACCCACAAATATTAAACAAGAAGGTCAAGAACCTGTCATATATATATATAATATATATATTATAATATATATATTATATTATATATATATATATTATATATATATATATATATATATATATATAATATAATATATATATTATATTATATATATATAATATATATATATATATATATATATATATATATATATATATTTGCTCGACCAATGTTGCGGGTTATAACTTGAAAAACAAAAAAGTAATTTCGTATCCAAATCTTCCATCCGCAATGCGTCCTGTTGATCATGGTCCTGATGTCCCTGTACCAACTCCACCAAGTTCGTTAGATGATTTTGCGACATCTTATGATACTAACACTAAAGGGAGCAGTTCTGGTGAAGAGTTTAGTGGTTATAACAACGAACCTCAATTGTTTACACAACCAGAATTAAATGATCTTGTGAGGAATTTAGATCTACCGAAGGAGTCAGCGGAATTGTTAGGCTCAAGATTGAAGGGAAAAAATTTATTAGCACCAGGTACATCATTTTCGTGGTATAGAAAAAGAGAAAGAGATTTTCTTCAATACTAATATTCTGCAATGATATCACTGGGCTGTTAAGTATGTTCAATGTAAACTATGATGTAAAGGAGTGGAGGTTGTTTATTGATTCGTCCAAACAAAGTCTAAAGGTGGTCCTCCTTCATAATGGCAATAAGTTTGCCTCAGTACCAGTTGCTCATTCTGTTTATTTGAAAGAACGTTACGAGAATCTGAGTATGATTTTGTCAAAGTTAAAATACAAGGACCATGAGTGGACTATATGTGGAGATTTGAAAGTGATTTCCATGCTTCTAGGACAGCAAGGCGGGTACACCAAATACCCTTGTTTCTTGTGTGAGTGGGACATTCGAAACAAAGCCCAGCATTGGATACAAAAGGAGTGGACGAGGAGATCTGGGTTTGAAATTGGAATAAACAACGTCATGAAAGAAAACCTTGTGGACCCAAAGAACGTACTCCTGCCTCCACTTCACATCAAACTTGGCATAATGAAGCAGTTTACAAAAGCTCTCTCTAAGGAAGGGGAATGTTTCAAATACCTAAGGGACAAATTCCCTGTATTATCCGATGCAAAAATTAAAGAGGGAGTATTTGTCGGTCCTGATATTCGAAAACTAATGAAAGACCCACAGTTTGAAACGAAAATGGATGTTAAAGAAAAAGTTGCATGGCTGTCATTCAAGGAAGTAGTAAGTAAGTTTCTTGGAAACAATAAAGACACAAATTTCAAGACTTGTCGAAGATATGCTACAAAATTTAAAAGAACTGGGGTGTTCGATGAGCCTTAAGCTGCACTTTCTTCATTCTCATTTGGACTACTTTCCAGAAAATCTAGGAGCTGTTAGCGAAGAGCAAGGCGAGCGCTTCCACCAAGATGTAAAAGAAATGGAGAGGAGGTACCAGGGTTGCTGGAATACTAGTATGATAGCGGACTACTTCTGGGGTTTGCTTCGAGAAACTGAAGTAGCAACATATAAAAGGAAAAGTCAGAAAAGAAGCTTTCAAAATCAGCGAAAACGCCAATATGCAGCTGAGTAAGGTCGACTTTAAATTTGCGCCCTGCTATTAATTTGTAAGTTTCATTTTCATATATTTGTTTTACACATATTTTTCGCCTTATATACCTATTCACTTTCAAATTTAAATGAATGTGTTTCAATTTAAAACACTTTTAATTAAGCATTATTGACAAGTATTTACTGCTTTTCCTTCAATGACGTCATGCGTTTGTGGAAATATCTATGTGTGTTAGGGACAACTGCTGTTCATATTTGGATTCAGCATATTCAAAAAACATAAAGTTCAATAGTTAAACTATAAACAATTTTTCAAAAGTGAAAAAATGCAGGCCTGTGTTATTATAACAGCAATAACTATAAGTTGTAGCTATTTAAGATAATATTCTACTAAACAATGCTAACACAATTTTGAAGGGAAGTAATACTAAGGTAACAATAACCAAGGAAATGGTGTTGGTTTTTATACTGACATGGATGATGATCAGTGTAATTATGAAATGACAGTCGAATAAAAATGATAACCAGATAATAATAATAATAATAATAATAATAATAATAATAATAATAATAATAATAATAATAAATAATAATAATATAATAAAAATAATAATAATAATAATAATAATAATAATAATAATAATAATAATAATAATAATAATAATAATAATAATAATAATAATAATAATAATAATAACAATTTTATAATATAATATTTAATAATAATAATAATAATAATAATAATAATAATAATAATAATAATAATAATAATAATAATAATATGATATTTAGTAATTTATACATCAGCTTTAAAGTATTGTTTTGCCTCACAGATTAAATATATCTTCTTTATTTTTATTTTTTTTTAAATTTTCTCCGATGTAAAAAGGCCAAAGGTCAAAGGTCATCAATCAATCTATAAGATCAGGGGAAGTATTCCTCGTGGGAAGTAAAGAGCAAATTCTGAGTGTAATAGAATTATCTAAATAAAGGGCAAGATTCCTATTGTAATGTTATTATATTATGAAGGCGCCTCACAAAACACAACTTTTTTTGAAGTTAGATTATTGTGAGGAACAATGTAATCCTGCCAGGAGATATCAAAAGAAAAAGAAGAATTAGAATATTAATTATAAAGGAAGGTTTGAGTTATTTGTTTGTTGAGGAGATGATGATGTGTTTGTGTGGAAGAACTTCGAAAAGAAAGACGAAGGAAGTAAGTTTTTGAGTTATAGTTTCTCTGCCCCATTTAAATATATTTATGGTAGATTACAAATTGGTTAATCCATGGCCAATTTCTTAGCATTAACTCTTTGCTATTGGGATGGATGCTTACCAAAATGAATGAGAGAATGAAGGGTAATAATTGTTAATAAACTTGTATTTAAAAAATAATTTTGAACAAATCCGATTATATTTAAATTCCAATGATTACAAAGTGACAGTGATGTGCAATTAAAGAGAATAATAGCGTGTTCTCTGAAATGTAAAATCTGACCTTATCCATCCCAGAGGAAAAGGGTGGAAAAGAGGAAACCATCGAAAAACTTATAAGCGAGATAAAAAGCCCTGACTTTGGGAGTCCTTGAGATATGGAGTCTTTTGCTCTTAACATTAGTTGAACACGATTTTTGGGTCACCATCCCAGTTAATGAGCTTCACACAAAAATTCCCGGTTGCTTGGTGAAGCGCCAATTATAAACATAGCCGAGTATGGGCGGCCGGCAAGGGGAGAGAAAATAAACCCGGGGGGGGGGCTGCAAACCCGGCGACATATTTTCGTGTACCTGTTATAATTTTTTAATTCATTATCTACTTTTTCTAATTTTATATTTATTTTATTATTAAAAAGGTTTGCTTGACTATATTTTGCCTATTTTTTTTATAACTTTAAATACTTTTTATAGAATATTAAAATAGGCACCGTAATAGACCCTAGTTACACGTTAAATTGATCAAGTTATATATTGTTTCCTAAACTAATTATTTTTCTTTCATATAATAGATGACTTTTAACTAACCATTTATACCAATCTCTCAAATTTCTTAGATATTTTTTTAACGACATCTAAATCTTCAGTTATTGGAAATAATTACCACATTTTTTTTTTATATATTATTTTTATAGTTTCTAATGAATACCCATAAGCATCCTCTTGGTCATTCATCGCAAATAAATCTCATTCATCTCAAATAAAACTGTATATTTACAATTTTCAAAATTTACCATTTATTTATGAATTGTAAATCACTGATGATCTTTGGCAGGAGGGGAAGAAATGGTCTTCCCAACACGGGGGTGGGGTGTAACGTGGCCGCTAAATCGATTTAATTTAAAGGGACTCATGACTATGCCTAATGATAGACATTACGAGTTGAAGGCCTGTTTTATAATACTCTAAGGGCACTCACACACTTTTACATTTTTGCAAAGCCAGGCGGCGGCAGGTAGTCGGGCGACGCCTTTAAGAGTGTAGCGGAGGGAGACTGATGTTGAAGTGGATAGTCCCATAGAGGGCGACCGAACAAACTGGACGTCAGTAGTCAGCCTTATTATATTTCTGTCACGAGAATGTACAAAAAGTTGACTTTCCGAGTATTGTCTTAAATAATCTCGCAAAAGTAATTCGTACGCTATGTACTATAAGCATCCCTCGCAAAGTCGATGCCCACTGAACCTGTATATATTAAATTAGATTTCGAATTCGAGATATGATTTAGTATTTCTTTTTAAACTATGTCAGAATCAACCTATTAATCTGTTCAAGAATTTGTATCTGTGAAGTAGATGATCTACATGGTGACTGTGATAACATGCCCACACGCGAACCGGAGCAGACGGCCCTATCAATGCAATGTATAAAATTAATAATATGTTGGGGACAGGGAGCACGTCTGTATGGTATGAACAGTTAATCAACACCGAAGAAAAAGCTTTAGTGGGCGTTTACGATATAATTTTTAAATTGTTACTTGTATGCCGAGATAAAGACGATATCATGCCCACGGGAGGTGAGGTAGAGGGCGTCTGTTATAATGTGAGAACTCTTCTTTTGGGAATTGGTAGCGTGTGTATGGCCTCATATCAAAAACCACATAGAATAATTCCTGACGCTTTTCTGATATTTTTTTTGAGCGGGAATGTGTATAATATGGCTAAGAAGGTCATAGAATGGAAGGTATACAACCAAGCATTTGTTTGAGAAGTTTGCGAATGTAATTGAAGAGTGATTGCGGCATGACAAAAGAAAGAAGTCTTTACGGTCTTAATGCGGACGAGAATTTTTACTGCTGACCCTCACGTAATATACCACGCTTATTCGAACGGGTGCATGGTTACAGACATGATGAGCGACGACTGAGAATACGAGAGAAGAGGTGAGAATAGCCATGAGCACTGGGCCCGGGCGGTTTAGTCTTCCTATAATCAGGGGGCTTGGAGTCGAAACAGAGTGTTTGTTCCAACGAACACCAACATTATCTATGTAACCAGAATATGAGATCAGATATATATGGAAGTAAATGAATTAGTGTATGAGAAATTCCGATGTAAAATATTTTAGTAGAACCGTAGTATGGTACGACATTTCTCAGAATGATATCGAATAACTTTTTCCACATTAATTTAATATAGATACTTAAACACGTCTGAATAATTAAAGAGTATACCAGCTGACTACTTTCTTATTTTTCCCACTTTCGGATGAATACTTCAGTAAAATCAGCAATTTGTGTTTTAATTACTGATACTCCCTTTTGAGATGTTCTAGGATTAACCCGAATAATTTTATTGTATTTTAGATCCCAGATTATTTTGTCTTTAATGCAACATAAACAAAAAAAGAAGTCAGTTTTATATATAAGAACTGATAGAAAGAAGAATTTCTTAACTTTTAACTCTTCTTTTTCAGCGCTAAGACACTTTCTCCTTTTCTTTCTTTACCAATAAACTATACGAGAACGATTAGACATTTGTTTCTATGATACTATTATGTATTTAGTAAGATGGTATTCTTTACGAGCAAGAAGTTAGCATGAAGAACTTATCACTAATATAAAGGTCATGGTTAAATAATCATCCATTATTTGTAATCTGGACTGACTACACTAACAGATGAATCACATTCACTGCTTTTACAATAACGACCTCATTCTTGAATACGTGTTACTTCATTTTCAATTTGTTACAAGAAATTTTAAATTTCTCCATTAAATGAGATAATTACAAATGAATCGCAGAACATATCATGATGAATAAGATATTTAACAAATTAGATAGAGATTATTGTAGGTGGTGTGTTTTTATGAAAATATATTCTATGTAGATGGAAATTACAGGATGAACAAAGTAACATCAATTATATTTTGACATTTTTTGAATTGATGATAGATTAATAATTAGAGACCAAGATTGAGAAAGGAATAATCAATTAGTTTGGTATGTAGAAATATAAAAAATTATAAGAAGATACAAAGATTTAAAATAATTAGAAATTTATTCAAATCAAATTAAATAGCTTGTTAACTTCGATGGATGAAATATTGGGTTCTACTGGTCATTCAATCCAATTTTATAACTGTATTAATTTTATTTAAAGCCCCAAAAATAAGAATATTTTTTAAAATCTTAAAAAAACATTTATCTAGAGATTTATTGAGTTAAATATAATTTATATAGTGATGGTAGTTACTATATGAAGTAAGTAAAATTATTAGAATGATAATAAAAAAAAAATATATATTATATAAGTCATTAGTAATCTATATTATAATTAGATGTAGTCAGAAAAGATATTAATAGATATATATATTAAATTAATTATATAATGATATAGATAATAATTTGGCAGGTAAAAGATGATATAATATAGTTAGAGAGATAGATAATATAAGATTGATGAATAGAATGATGACCTGAAGGAGTAACAAGTAATAATAGAGGAAAAAATATAATAATATAATAATATTAATAAAATGAAAATATTAATAATATAATAATATTAAATAATAATTGATACAGCTATAATATGAACAACGCAAAACTTTTGCAATAACAGGATCCGTAGATCCGGAGCAATGGAATATCGATAATAATAATAAAAAATTAATAAGAAATAGAATAATTTAAATTAATGATAAAAAGAATTAATGATTCTTATCAAACCTTTTCAAAATGGAGAATAATTATTAAACTCAATAGAAAATGTAATTAAAATAAATTAATATAAAATTATTGTAATGAATAACAAATAAAAGAACAAAAGAAATGAATAATGAGAATTTTAATTAATGAAGAATAATAATATAATAATAATATAATAATAAGATGATATATAATAATACTAATAAGAAATATGAAATATAATTCAAATGATAAGAATGTTAATTAATATAATATCTATTTTTTTTATTTAACTTTAAAATTACAATATTTATATAATAATAGAACTGAATGTAAATACTTTTTTGTTATTGTATACTTTAAATGATGAGATGTAAGAAAATGTTCATTTTGAATTCGATGTGAGGTAAAATCATTATAAAGCGTTACAATTTGTTAACTAACTGCTTTCTAACCTATCTTTTCTAAGCACTTTAAAAGGAATATTATCACTATTGACGAGAGATACAAGCTCGCTATGTATTTGAATTGAATGTATATAAAAGTAAGCAAAATATAGTAATATTGTTACCTTGAACACTTATTGATCCATATATCGATGATTTCGCGATAAAAGATTCAATAGTCTCAAATTAATATTTGAGAATTTTTTTAAATAAGGTAGAATAAGAAAATTAATCAAATTTTTTTTATGACGTAACAATCTTGAATGAAATGTGTATTTTTATCCGAGCCTTCCACAATTCCTATTACATTACTTGCCGAATTGCAATACTCTGCTCAACAGATTATATATTGAAGTATTTGTGCTACTTTATCTTTTCAAAGAATATATTATAGTAGTAAATATATATATAATAATATATATATATAGTATATATATATAAGATATATAATATCGATAGTATAGATTTTTTTTTATATAAGAGGTATAATGTAGAATAAATAATAATTTTTTGCAAATGATACTCAGTATATACAGTAATATCCTATTTGGACTCACACTATTATATTCTTCTGATTAATTCATTTCATCTATGTACCCCAATAATTTTATCATTAATCTTTCAAGTCAATTGATATAATATAATATAATTATTATCTAGATTATCTAATAGGATTCTCAAGAATCTCTAGAAATATTATAATCTAGGAGAAGTATTTTAGCATGATGATAAGACGTTCTTTCTTTATTTAAATTATACGTCTGTAGACAGCTTATAAAGTTTTTATGGCGAGCCATTTAACAAAATAACCAACTTGCCTTTAACATCTATGTTTTTATAAAATTTAAATAATAATTTCCAAAAGTCATCTTAACACCTTCAAGTTTAATTCCATATTTCACCTATTAGCATAGAGTTTAATCTACGCACTTATTATTTTTAAAAGCCATTTAGTGTGTTTCCCTTATTCCCATCTTATTCATTTCGTTATGTATCATGATCTATGGTATCAAAAGCTTTTGTAAGATCCACAATATATAAGTTTCATGTAATTTTATCTATATTTTATATATTTTCAGTGTCAACAAACAAGTTGCTTCAGTTGTTGATCTGTTCTTTCTGAAACCAAATTGAAAGTTAATGATGATGTCTATTATAGTAATTATTATTCGTGGATAATACATATTCGTGAATATTTTTTGTTCTAATTTATTTAGATTAAAACGAGCTGTATCTCTGAAATACATATCATTTATCACCCTTTTTATGGTTCATTTGAGATTGACACTATAACTTTTAAATCTTGTTTAAAATTCCTGTTAGATTAAATGGTTAATTGAGAAGCTTTTTATCAATTAGTTCCCTATATGTATTTGTAAATGTGGTTGAATTTTTTTATGAATCAATGTGCTATATTAGTGTACTATATATCTCTTTTATTCTGTACCTTTATCATTTTACACATTTGTGTAAATAAGAATGTAAAAACAGCTAATTGGCTAAACGGAACTTAGAATAATTTCCATTTTTATGAAAATACATTATTTTTATAATATTTAACAAATAATTCGAATAATCGCCCAATTGCTATTTGTATTTGAGATAGTATTCATCCATTGTTATTATTTCATATTCTTTTTTAAATTATATATGAATATGAAATGTCAATATTAAATAAAAGAAAAGTCTATCAAGAAAAAAAAAAGAACATTGTAATTACAAGTCCGAATATGACAAACGAGAGTAGCGAATTAAAGAATGAATAACATAAATAATCCAACAAAGACATAAATGACAACGATGCATGATGATCCCAAACAATATATAAAAAAAGAAATATGAAAAATAGAGATAGAAAGAGGGGTGAGGGAAGTAGTAAAAAATAAGAGAAAAGAGAGTAATAAGAAAAGAGAATAAGTAAATGAAGAAATTTAAAATGAAGAAAAGAATAATAATTAAAGAATTGGAAGAAAATTCATAAGTAAGAAGAGAGGAGGAGGAGCAAGTCGAACAAACGCAGAGAATGGAGCGGAGAGAGATAGAGGGGAAAACTCCAACCAGAGGAAAACACGCGAACCCCAAGACAAATGGAACAGCACAAGAGAACACAAAGAAATCCGCAAAGTACAACAGGGAAATAGAGATGCAATTAAGTGAGTTAGTGAGGCAAAGTTGCAGTAGAAATTCGTCTGCAAAATGTTGGTCCGGGAAGAAGAATCTAACTACTTTTAAGTTCAAAGCATTATACGAATAAAGCTGAGTTTATATAAGGATAAACTGACTGGCATTTGCAAGAGGATATCGAAGGAACCATGTACGGAAAGGTGATAATGGGCAAAAAATCAAAAGTGTAAAAAAAGTCAAAAAGGTGGCTGTATAGCGTGTGCTTTGAGATAGTACGTTAGATAAAATTGATGAGCCCTGAAATGTCTATAACGTGAATAAACCCAAAAGAAAATGTCTGGCAACAATCTCTCAGGAAGCTTCACTAACGACAGAATAAGAGAAAGCAGAAAGCAGCAAGAAAATACATCATTGATGAATGATTTGTCTCAGAGGTTGAAACGAAACTAAATGTACGGCAAATAAACAAGAAAGATTAAATACAGAAGAATAAACAGGTAGGCTTACTTTTGTAAATTTCGTTATGAAAAATGAGGAGAAAAGATGATAAGAATAATGAAGACTAAGATCAGAAGAGAATGAAAAAAAAAAGTAAAGGAAGAAGAAAAAGCAAAAAAAAGAGAGAGAGAGAGATAGAGATAGAAGATAGAAGTATAAGAAAATACTAGAAATTATTAGTTAGATCCGCAAGAAGAGTATAGACGGAAAGCGAGAGAGACGGAGACGAGGACGAGAGGAAGGTAGAACCGAAGACCGGGAGAGAGAGAAGAGACCGAATCAAGAAGATTGGAACGAACGAGAATAGACGCACGAGAGCAGCGCGCAGCACGACCAGGAGAAAAGAACACGCAGACGAGGAGTGACAAAGATTAAAAAAGAAATTATGATGAGCACCGAACTAACACTAGAGAAAGTAGACGATAACCTTAGAGAAACGGAAGAAGAGAGGAAAAGAGAAATATAAGAAAGAAGAGTAAGGATAGTAGAGAAAGATGAGAGAGCACTTTAGTAGCAAAAAAGTTCGTAATGGATATTCATCCTTACTAGAACATATAAATTAATATTTTACTGCTAGATTATACTAAGGTATTTTCCTCGTAAAAAAATATAAATATATAAAGGTTAATAGAAATTGCAGACCTAAGTATATACATAGAAGTATTAATACCTATTATTAAAGTGGCAACTAAATAATAGAGCACATATAATATAAGTAATGTAAACCCCAATAACTATAATACTACACCTAATAAAAAACAATTAATATACCCCTAACAGTGAAATATATATATTAATATAGATATACCTTATATATAATAATAACATATATAACGGTATTAATAACGGCTATGATCACTTTAGCATGAATCAAAAAAATAATCAACCCTAGTAGATTGCTAAAAATAAAAATTCTCAAACAAATAACAAAAAACAAACCGCAGGAAACCAAACGAATAAGAGAAAAAATAATTAATTGTTAAAATTCACCAACTGAAAATAAATTATTTATCAATATATTATATCGAAACTCAAAATGAACTAATTTATTATATTTAACAAACCTATTATCTTACTTCACCACTACTGACGTCCGTGGGAAATAACCTATACTAGGCTGTATTACTTATCAGACTCTACCCAATAAATATATAAAAAAATATTAATAATATAAGCAAAATTCCCCAGCATATATAAGTACGGAAATGATATAATAAAATGAAAATATGTAACATGACAACAAACCAACACAGATAGAAGCGCCAAAAATATAGCACCTAAGCTTAGCTAATGTATCATAAACTCGATAAAGACCTATACATTATCCGATCCATTATATACAGCTTATTGCATAAACCACTATCTATCATAATTTAGAGACTCAGAATAAAAACAAAGCTGCTGATAATCTATTACTCTCTTAAAAATCAGTTATCTCTACTATGACTACCATGTGAATTAATAAATGTACGCCATAATAAAAATATGTAAATAAAGAAAATCGCTCGCTGTTGATAATTCGTTAAATTCACAATACGAACAAAGTATCGCTCAAAGTACATTAATATCTTCTAATAAACCCAATCTTTCAACCTATACCTGACAGCTCATATGACTATAAATAACCAGTTAAAAAAAAAAAAATCAACTATAAAATTTTAAAATTTTCAAATGTCAAAAAGAAAAAAAAAAATGTACAGTTCTTTTATTAATAAAAATATCAATTTAAAAGTTTTTCAAAATTTTTGTGTGATAAAGTATTATTACAAAAATATTGTTTTTGGAGTTCGAAAGGACAGATCGTTATTTTTTTATCGACTTCCCGACTCCGGACTCCCAAAACATTTTGAAAAATCGTAACTACCGACTCCGAACTACCGAACCCTTATTACCCTGAAAACGCTCGACTCCGGACTCCGACTCCGACTCCCCATCCCTGCATATATATATATAAATAGAGTAAATATATATATAATAATAATATATATATAAAAATAGAGAAGTTAGTATAGAATATATATATATTATATATATATAAATATAATATATAAGTAATATAGTAGTATAAGTATTAATATATTAATATATAAAAAAATATAAAATAATATAAAATATATAATATAAATGATATAATATATTATACCGTATAAGTATATATATATAATATATATATAATATATATATATATTATATATATATATAATAATATAGAATATATATGGATAATATATATAATATATATATAAATGATATGAAGATAGAATAGATATATAATATATATAATAATAGAAAATAATTAGAATTTAATATAATTAATATATAGAAGAGTAAAGTATAATATATAAATATATAATCAGAATAATGTATAATATATATATCATAGTGGAGTCGTTTATACCTTTGAAGGATTATTACTGTATAGGGATGGATGAATAGAAAAATAAAAATATAGAATATATATCATTATAAAAATGTAGTATATATATAATAATTATATAAAGTATATATATAATATATAAGTATATATATAATATATATATATATAATAATAAATATATATAATAAATATATATTAATAATAGATATATATAATAGAATATATGATATTAAGATAATAATATATATAAGTTATATATATATTAATATATAGAGAGAAGAAGAGAGAAAGAGATTCGAAAATCTTTTTCCTCAGATTTCTCTCGATACAATTATATACAGCGGTCCCCATCGAAAAAAAAACCACGAATCAAGAAACAAAAAGTGAAGCCAGCAAGGAAGGCTGACGACGAAAAAGAGTATATCGTTACTACTTGCGATATATCTCGGATTTTCTTATCAGTATAAGTCCACGAGCAAATAAACAAGACCCCAGTAAAAGAAACGGCCGTATAATTGACATGTCCTGGAAAGACCTCACGTGGCAACTCAAAAAAAATAAAAATATATAATAAATATAAATAAAATTAAAGAAAATATGAAAATTAACTACATGTACTGGAACACAGATAGTATATAATAACATTTATGACTCAATAAGAACAGTAGAAGAAGGCAAAATCCTATCTCAAAAAATGAATATTAAGAATGTAAATATAATATGACGATTGCCTAAATAGTAAGTTTCTATTTCTTTAAAGAATTTATTTATAAGATCAGTTTCTTTTTTTTCGAGCTGTTCCAAATAAAATTGTAATAGTTTTATTATTAATTTTTACCATTTGAATTTATTTTATTAAAAGGACTCAAAAAAATTGGGATAGAGCTGACCCTACCCTACCGTACCTCTATGGCCTCATGTTATCGCCCGCCTGATATATATCATTATAGGTAAATCATAGTGAAAATAAAAAAATATTAAGGAATCTACTATTTATATATAAATCACTATATAATAAAAGTATGATATATATTAAACTTATAAAAAAAAGATAATTATATATATTTTATACTGTATAAACTAATTACTAGCTTATTAATTAATAAAATATACCTAATTATGATCGCCATCGAAATGTAGGCGCCATAGGACTTACCCTCTAATAACAGTACCACTTAGTCCAAAAAAGGACGTAAATTAAAGGACAACATGATAAATTCATAATCATAGTAAACCCCCTAAGTTTAATATAATAGAATCATAATATAGTATAATATATATTCACACTATCTTAGCCCCCCAAGACCACAACTGCAATCCAAAGATACCCCAATGCTAGGTGGATCTCCTCCCTCAGATTATCCAGCGTTATAAATTTCAAAGTAATTATCTTCTGACAGGCTGAATAGTATTGAGCTAGTCTAGTTAAAAATAATGTAAACACTTAGTTTCCGAAGACCCGATTGCAAGTTGTACAGATTTTCAAAGTGGTTTGATTAAGGTTGAATTTATAATTATAGTATATTTTTAAAAGTATTGCATAATTTTTGGTGTAAACGTAGAAAATGTCATAACAAAGTGTGTGGATAATTATTGATAGATATTTACAAGATATATTTTGTTTGGAGTGTCTCCGTTCTAGTTCTTCATTTGTTATAGAGAAAATAATGCTGGAGAGGAGAGCATGGAGCGTTGTTTAATACCCTTATAGTAATTAAGGTTAGATAGAGGGTCGGGATATATGACAATGGGTTAGGTGATTACGAGTGTTTATATATCTTGGTGAAGAACTTCTGCAAAACCCGCCCAGTCACTATATACTTTTCTAAGTCAAGGTGTTCGTCTAACCAAAAATGAAGGTAGAGTATTTTATATGCTCTTACACAATCACTGATAAATGTGTGAGAGATATGTAGATGTGAGTTAGTTATGCAATTTTATTAAGACATTAGAAAACATATACGAGACCACGCATAGAGAGAAAAGCCACATTGAGGCAACTACCCACGACACAAATGTCAACGGTGCAGACCCACAGTAAGCAAACACACAAATGATACCATACTAAAGGCAAACAAGTCCACCAACGCACCCTTATGAAGGGCTTGTGCAAAATTATGACTGAACACATCAACAAAAAATCTCGGATCCAGATTTGGCGAGCTATAAAATAATGAGTATGTGATTCATCAAATAACTAATTTAGGGAATACGTACTGATATAAATGTATCTTAATTAGTATAATATTAATATAGTACAAAGCACCATGCGCATGTATACCTCATAAGATATAGTAGTATAGGCCGGATATCCAGATAGAAAAAAAATACCCAAGTAACCATATGAAGATACTATAAGCATAACCACTAGCTGTAAGATCAACCTATAATATATAAATTATAACCTAAATACATATGCATGAAATCAAAATATATCCCCTACTAATACATTGAAATCGTAAAGTAGATGTATGTCCCTACATAGTATAATAATATATATATATAATATATAGAAACAAAATAATAATATATCATATATACCTCATATAACAACAATTCCAAGAAATGCAAGACTTAATAACTATAGTGATATGAACACACTAAATGGTCAACATTAATAAACTACATACTCAACTAACAAACAACGATTTATGGACTTACCGATCTGCTTTAAGTATCTAAGTAATAAATATAAATATGTATAGAATAACCCAAAACCACCATACAACTGAAACCGAAAAAAATATGTAACTGCTATCCAGCTCTTTCTAAATAATGATGAGCCAATCAAGTTCACACTTCAAACAACCTCTTGTGCAGTAACCCATTCAACAATTTTAACAGAACCCATGAATTACTAGAATCAGCACATACATATATTCTAATAGTATATCAGATGGCATGCTTTTTTCTAATTTTATAGACTTAATTATAGCCACTGAGCTTGGTCACCTGTACATGGCATTACAATCTAACTATGAAAATAATAATGGCTCTGAATATATAAAAATAGAATGATAATATTAATGTAGAACGATGTATATAATATCATGTCCACCTAATCTGCAGAAAATACACTTTATTCTACAGTGGAAAAAAACATTCTAACTCCTTCAGCCTCTCACTATAGCTCTTAACACCATGAACCAAGTATAAATCATCCTTGTTGCCCTACGTTGCCATCGCTCTAGCATATCTAAGATCTTTCTTATAAATAAGGGGCACCCAAAACTTGTGACACAGTAATACTCTTATGATATTACTGGCATACTTAAAACATGAGCTGTTATAATACAGTTTACTTATAACTTCCTAAATGCTTTCATTGGTAAACAATAACAATATGCAATTTAATATGTCCCCAGCATCTTTAATTAGTAGCTTTGATTGTCTAGCTTAACACAAATACTGAATTAGTACTACTTTTAAAATTTACTGCTAGTATATAGTCACACCAAATCCTTTTTCTTAGGTCCACAAAGACTCAAGCACTAAATCACCCAAATTCATATATTCATAGTTAAAACTTTATATACTTGAAATAGTAATACCTAGTTTGAAGAAACCTTTACACTTTATTATTACTTTAACTAAATTAAAATTCCTTTACCACTTATCTGCCCACCCAAGAAGTTTATCAAGATATTTTGAATCTTTTATACATTCTACACTTTTCCTCTTCTATCTCTAACCCCAAACAAAAAACAAACCGAAGTTTGAAGCCACTATAAGAACCGGTATCATCCTCTCGGGCGAAGCTTAGAATAATCTCATTGCCGCCATTTAAAGTCACCGCGGCCATGGACCGAAGTCCAAAACCCTGAGATCCATAAATCCAATATTGTACCCCAAAATCCTACCCATCTATTACTCATTGAGGAAACAATAGGAGACCACACAAATCACTGAAACCCTGTGGACACAGACATCTTTCACTGAATTATCCTTTTCCATAATGATTTATTGCCATTTAGTTGAACACATTGTTTTCTCTATTTCGCAACAACTCTTTAATCCAACAATGCACCATATTCAACCTATGATATAACCACATTGCAATATACATACTTCATCAGCCAATTATTATGATGGCGGAAACCTTATTATCTAAAAAGCTTTGCTAAGTCTTAAAGTATACAATATCAAACAAGGATCTCCTTGGTCAATGCAAGTAAAGTAATGTTTAATTAGAAGTTTTCCATAATTCTAAAAGAAAATGAGGTTTAATAATGTGACATGACTCATACCCTATTCTTGAAACCGTGCTTGCGGAGATATACATACAATACTGAACTTGATATGTAATCTTCGTAATAAATATTTCCGTTTATTATTGACCTTTATCATTTAACTTTTCCAGGATAACACTTACAAGCCAGTAAGATGATTGAAGCTATAAAGTGCCTATAATTTCCCAAATCTTTCAAAATCTTCCTAAACATTTTCTTTATATGAAATAGGCACAATTCAATATTGCTGTTTTACCAGTCTATTCATCGCGTCCAACTAGCATACTCACCAAA
>JABUQX010089649.1:20000-28168 GCA_015478945.1 Trachelipus rathkii | reverse complement strand
CGTCTATCTTGTTTTGTGATTGAACTCCTTGTTTTTTAATTGGTTTAAGTTTAAACGATTTGTTTTATGGGATTTTTTATTTATTTTATAGGTCATAACAATATATATATATAAAAATATATATATATATATATATATATATATATATTATATATATATATATATATATATATATATATATATATATAATATTATATATATATTTAGTGATCGGAAACGATATTCGGGAATCGGAATCGGAATCGGAGGAATCGGCTGTTTTTCAGGAATCGGATCGAAATCGGAATCGGCAAAATTGTACCGATTCTTTGACTGATTCTTTGGTATACAATTTGAAAATAATTTTAATTCGATCTTTATGATATTTCATCGACAATATTTCGAAGTTCTGTCGTATGATTTTTTATTTCAGTTCTTCCTTAATTCTTTTTAATTAAAGAAAACTGGATTGAGCGGCGCATCTACGTAGGCTAAGATATCATTGTTAGGATTTCAGACTGTCATGGTGAGGCAGACATTTTGGGCAATTGTTTCGTTAGTTCATGTTATTGTAATACTGTTTAGTAAATAAATACCCGTGAACTCGTAGTGAGCAGTGAAAATTTGCCATAGTTGGCTTTTAATATATTGAAAGCGTATGAATAATAAATGCTATCCTTTCGAGTTTCACCCTTTTCACGTATCTCACCCACCAGCATCTAATATAAGTGATTGTCTCAAAATGTTATGGAATACTTCAAAATTTTTTTTTTTTTTTGTTTTTTGTCCTTTTTTTTTTTTTTATTATAGTATGGGATAACGCATCTAATATGGCTGCAGGAGTTACACAAGTAGGATTCCAGGAATTACCTTGCTTTTTACACTCTTTGACACTAGTTCTCAATGATGCCATATTTGAACAAAGAGACGTGAAAAAAAATATATCCATATGCAAACAAATCGTAGGTCATTTTAATCACTCGCCTCAAGCTATTGCCAAGTATGAAGAATATCAAACTAGATTTAATTTACCACAGCACAGATTTATTCAGGATGTACAAACCAGATGTAATAGCCAGTATCATATGCTTTCAAAAATTTTTGAACAAAAGACGGCTCTCATTTCATATTGCAGTGATCATTCAAAACCTGCATGCTTAGAAACAACGGAAAGTTCTTGAAAAATTGCTAAAAATACCTAAAAATTTTGTTGATTGTACAAATTTATTGAGCCACAAGGAATCAATGGCATTGGCAATAATCCCAAATATGAAAGTGATTTGCAGTTTTTTTGAAAAGAGTCAGAAAAAAGGACTATTTGAGGGACTTGGGTCTACAGTATCAGCATGGAAAAATTCAGTAAAAATAGATTCAGCATTTACTTTACTGATAAGAATCTTGTGCTTGCTACCTATCTTGATCCACGCTTTAAAACTACATTCCTTGATGATGAATATAACAATAAAAAAGTGGAAGATATTCTTAAGCAATGGATGTGCGAAGATATATGTTGTATAAAGGAAAGGAAAACAGTTTTCACTACTTTAAACCAATCTTCAGATTCTTCTCATTTATCAACAGAATAGGCCAGGGGTCGGCAACCTTTTGAGTCGGAAGAGTCAAAAATTACAATTTACAAAATTTCAAAGTTTTTAAAGAGCCACAAAATTTTTTTCTTGCCAACAATAAATAGTACTCGCATAAATAAAGTTTTTTGATAAAAAAAAACTAATCTATTTATTCATAAGAAAAAATATCTATTTATTCATAAGAAAAAATATCTATTTATTCATATATAAGTAGTGTTTTTCACAACAAATTAGATAATATATATATATGGCATTATTAGATAATTACTTATTATTTAAGTAAAAAATTAAAACAATTAAACATTTACTTACAACACTAACTTGTACTTCAATAACAAACAATTGAGCAAACAAATTCAATGGGAGCGATGGCTTTGCATGGTTATTCAAGTAGAAAATTTAAACTTTACTAAACAATGTAACTTGTACTTAAAATAAAAAAAAACAATAACATACATTTGAGCAAACAAATTCAATGGGAGCGTTGGCTTTGCATGGTTTTAGAAAGTTTGGATAAATTTGGCTCATAACTTGTTGTTTTAAGTTTCAAACACGACTCTAAATTTTCATTTGTTAGTTGGCTTCTTACTTTACTTTTAATTATATTCATGCAAGAGAACGCTTGCTCGCACGAATATGTCGATCCGAAGATAGTCAGCACTCCAAATGCCAACTTCTTCACCTCACTGTAGCAATCTGGAAGACTATTCCATGCGTCGAATATAAGTGCCTCAACTCGCGGCATTTCTTTTAAAGCTGTCCACTTTTGTTGCGTTACGTACATACATTTCTGGACCTCCAACTCTTCCAACTTGCTTTTCAACTCTGTAAATTTTCCACTCCACAAAGCTTTACTTTTTAAATCGATCAATTGCATTTCTAGAGATCCAGTATCAATTCCAAATGGCTCAATGTGGATTTCGTTACTATTTGTGTTGAGAGGATTTACTATGAATGCTAGAGTGGTTTTGTTGGTTTTGAATTGCTCAAATCTGTCAGCAAATTCATCTTTAATTTTTTTTTATAACTGTGCTGAAGTAATTCGTGTCAACAGTTGCACTGGTTTTATCGCGATATTGCTTTAGAAATTGAAAATGAAGTAATTTACCGCTCTGAATATCTTCTGCAAAAAGAATTAATTTTTCTTCAAAACAAACCAATTCTTCTACCAAAACATAGGCTGGGTTTCCCTTTCCTTGCAGTTTTAGATTCAGCTCATTTAATTTCGCTGTGATATCCACCATAAAGTAAAATTTTTGCAACCATTTGTCGTTCTCTAATTCAGGGTGATTAATGCCTTTTTCATTTAGGAATGTATTTATTTCATTCAAGCACAAAGCAAAACGTTTCAACACCTTACCTTTGGAAAGCCATCGCACTTTATTGTGAAGAAGGAGGTCGGAATACTGAGTCTCCATTTCGTTTAAGAATTCTTTAAACTGACGATGGTAGAGTGCTTTTGACAAGATGCTGTTAACAATCTTGATTACCAAATTCATGACCTCAACTATTTCGGCCGGAAATGTTTGGGCACAAAGCGCTTCTTGGTGTATTATGCAGTGAAACGTAAGAATTTCGTGGTTTATTTTGCTCTGAAGAATCGTTGTTGCCCCTTTATTTTTTCCTGTCATACTTCTGGCTCCATCAGTTGCTATTGAAACGATTTTATTTAAATCGATCTTATTGTCTTCAAGGCATTTTTGCACGGCATTCGCTATATCTTCCCCTCTAGTTTGTCCCGAGAGCGGTAGCAATCCTAGAAGTTCTTCTTTTGGACCTTGGGAAGACATATACCTGACAAAAAGGGCAACTTGTGCCGTGTCTTTTATGTCGCAAGACTCATCTATAGCAAGTGATAAGGCAGAAGAAAGTTGAATATCTTCCACCTGCAAATATGTTACATTTGAAGACATTTTAGCTATTCTATCTTGTACTGTTTTAGCGGATAGTGGCAAATCTTTGATTTTTTCAAGATTTCTGGTTTGTTTTTGAAATCACGAAACAGTTCTTCAGATGCACGTATGAAGCAATCTTTGACATACTCACCATCTGTGAATGGTTTGCCTTTTTTTTGCAATTTCTAGTGATACCGCGAAGCTTGCCAGATTAACATTACTTGTAGATTGCGTCCAGTTACTTAACATGGAACTTGATTGCTGTTTTTGTTTTTGGAGCTCGTCGACAGCTTTTTTTCGTTCTTCGCCGGCTGGATATTTACTAGCAAACTGAGTATGTTTTTTAGTGAAGTGTCTCTCTAAATTTGATTTCTTATTGTGTGCGAGTTTTTCGTGGCAAATGAGACAAGTCGGAAGGCCATCTGAGTTGCATATGAAAGCGAACGACTCCGTCCAATCCCGATTGAATTCTCGATGCTCTTCTTCAGTTCTTCTCTTTTTTTTGTAGATGCCATGCTTGCGGTGAAGCTGTAATAAAGAATTTTTAAAATTATTATTTAGGTATCCAAACCCGCAGATGACAAGTTTTGCAATTATTTACTAAGACATTTACTAAGACATTTACTAAGACAATTATTTACTATGACATAGTAACTATGTCAACGTATACCTAAGTAAATAGAGATAGAATCGTTGCCTAATCCTCGTTAATCGATTCAGAACGATCGATTTTTAAATGCTTTTTTTTTTTTGATAAAATAAATAATATTTGCGTATGGAACTAAAGAGCCGCAGCTTCACATCCAAAGAGCCGCAAGTGGCTCGCGAGCCGCAGGTTGCCGACCCCTGGATAGGGCGAAAAATAGGTGATACTGAAGATAATAGTTTTAACTTCAGTTTTGAAAGCTGTTTTCGGAATTTAAAGAGAAAAAGACTTTAAAAACAGCAAAGAAACTCATTCCTAAGGAGAAAGACACATATATTGAAAAAAATGAAGATGTTATAAAAGTAGAAATCAGCCAATATAAAAATATGAAACATTAAAAATTCAGAAAGTCCCTTACAATGGTGGTCATCGAATAAAGGTACCTTTCAGCATTTGGGTGTCCTTGCTAGAAAATATTTAAGCTCGCCCCCCTTTTCCGTGGAAAGTGAGACTCTTCAGAATTAGAGGATTAATTTATTCTCCTAAAAAAATCGGATGCACTCAGAAATGGGAAAAATGTTAATGTTTTTGCACTACAATTTAAGAGTCATGCTTTGACTACAAATAATAATGATAATTTTGCTTCAAGATCTTACTTTTAGTAAATTAAAGAAGGAATTTTTTTTTAAACAAAAAATGACAAAATTGTTCATTTATTGTAAGATTTTTAAATATTGCTATTATTTTTTCAGTGGTTAAATAAATAAAAGGTAATTAACTAATTATTCTTAGCAAAGATCAATATCCCGAGAAAGCTATTAACATTAAATTATTAAGGTTTTAAATATCTACAAATTAGTTGATTAGGCAAATTAGGCATATAAATATATATATATATATATATATATAGTATATAATATATATAAATATATTATATATATATATATATATATATATTATATATATATATATAATATATATATATATAAAGAATTGGAATCGGAATCGGAATCGGAATCGGAATCGGTAATCGCACTTTGACTGGTATCGCATCGGAATCGGAATCGGCTGGAAATTTGGAATCGTCCCATCACTAATATTATATATATATATATTATATATATATATATATATATATATAATATATAATTATATTGGATATATATATAGTATATATATATATATATACATATTATATATATATATATATATATTATAATATATATATATATATATTATATATATATATATATATATAATATATATATATATATATATATATATATATATAATACTTTCGTCGCAAATGAGAAGGGTTGAATAGGTTTTTAAAATAAAAAATATATATGTAAAAAATATTTTTGTAGTTCATGTCTGTAGAGTATGAAAAATTATTTTGTATATGACAATGAGCATTACATAATAAAAGACATAAAATGAATATTATAAATTATAAAAGTTATACCAGAATTAGTTTTTCTTTTTTCTTTTTTAAACACTCTATGTTAAAACTTTTCTTGGTTTATAATTATTTGTTAACTACATAATAATTCGCGCCTTAAAAGCGGAGTCATTAAACACTATTACGAACTTTTGATCCTGTTAGTTAGTTACATTTTGTCTGCAAAATCGAATAGTTGATAATCGTGAAAAGAATAGAATATCAAAAAATAATAACGATATCGATTTATCGGTAATCTGAAACGCATTTCGACTGTGATTTTTCATCCCTACACGAAAGAAAAAGAGCCAAATTGTTATGATATTTAGAACGTTATTATGAATATTTTTCCAAAATATAAACTTAAAATGTACGGAAATCTGTAAAAAAAACTGCAAATAATTTGTTGATTCCATTTTTTTTGCATTAAATGTTTGTAGTTTTAATACAGTCTTCGTCTACTTTGACTGGTGAATTCTCCACAATTACCATATATATATATATATATATATATATATATATATATATATAATTAATTATATATATATATATATATATATAATTATATAATATATATATATATATATATATATATAAACATACATACATATATATATATATATATTATATATATATATATATATATATATATATATTATATATATATATATATATATATATATATATATATATATTATATATATATATATATATATAGTATATATATATATATATATATATATATATATATATATATAGATCCACTATTTAATCCTTTATATATATATATATATATATATAGTGGCGGCTCGTCCATAGGCACTGCGGAACTGCAGCCCCCTAAAAATTTCAGAACTAAGTCACAAATACTAACAGCAATTGTTATTTCCTTGTAACTCTCTCTCTCTCACATATATATATATTAATATATATATATACTATATTATATTAATATTATTATTAATATATATATATATATATAATATTATATATATATATATATATATTATGATATATATATATATTATAATATATATTAATTTTTTGTCGAACAATTTATTCCATAGAAAATAATAGGAATTTTAAAAATCTTTTGGGTCCGAAAATCTCTCTATAGTGTAAATTTTTACTGTGTAATCCGAGCGAGAGATGTTGTCCGTGAGTGTAGCTTAATAAAGTTACATTGGAACTTTTGGAAATTTTGTTCCCGTCTCATATTTTTTCCTTTTCTGAGCTTCACATTTATTTTTTTAAATTTCGAATAAGTATTATGGGGAGGAACTTGATTGAAATTTTTTCAAAACATTATTCGCATTATGTAATTATTAATTATATAATAATATATATATATATATATATATATATATAATATATATATACTTATATATATATATAATATATATATATATATATATATATATATAATATTATATATAATATAATATATATATATAATTATATTACTATATATATATATATATATATATATATATATATATAGTATATATATATATTGTTGCGAAAAAAGACCTTGTGCTGTACTGGATGAAAAAGATATATTCTTTAAAAATAATTACACCTAACAGACTTTGTTCTATATAAAACTAATTCTTTGCAGTATTTACATTTCAAAAACTTTTTCGGTTAATCATAAAACAATCAAGGAAAAAAAGAGGTTATTAAAACACGTAGATTTTTCTTATAAACAGATTATAATTACACCAATTATATTAAATATCCAAATGCCTGTTCTGACCAAAAGTTAATAACATTATATCAAATTTCGATTTATTTTTAAACATAAATATCCAAAAACAGTGTTATTTTACGAAATAATGCCCTATGTAACTCAATTATTTAGTCAATCTTCTCTAATAATATTTTCATTGTCCAAACAGTAAAATCATAAATCCCGCTAAATTAATTACTCACGTCACAATAATGCATTAATAAGCGCAAACTAGTAAAACCACAATTCAAACTTTATGCGTAACTTGCGATCATGATAATTTTATATAAACAACTACCCACAAGTCCTTTAAAACAACACTTATCAACACCCAACTCCGTTCTCTTGTTGATAATTCATCTTTTTGTTCAAACAATGAAACCCTCGCCGCTCCAAGATTCGGTCTGACGACAAACTAAGCCGAATCACCGTCTGGCTAAATTATTCCCTTGTACCGTTCGATTCCAGTCAACCTCAGCGACGACTTGAACCACTGGCCAAGTCGTTTGATGAACTCCTTCAGAAAACAAAGCCCGGATGTCAAAAGTTATTGCGCCGCATTTCAGTCCCCTAAAAAATGCACAAATTTCTATCATTAAAATCACTTCTTAATTTTTCTTACTAAAAATAAAAAAACTAACTTTTTTTACTTACGTTTTCCAACGGGTTACTTTTTCTCGTCTTTTGCTGTTTAATTCTACACCTTTGATTGCTCGACTATCCTTGTTCTTATTCTTCGTAAGCAGGGTCTGGAACCTTTTTTCTTAAAAAGTTTAACTAATCTTTCAAATTTTCCGATAACTTTGTTGTTTGCTTATAAATATATTATATATATATATATATATATATATTATATATATATAATATATATATATTATATATAATATAT
>JABUQX010089648.1:7500-26986 GCA_015478945.1 Trachelipus rathkii | reverse complement strand
TAACCGCCGTGATGGAAATTTCTCTACATAACAGCAAATCTCTTGTGTACATTTCATCCAGTATCTCTCTCTTCTTTCTTCTAATTTGAGAGCAGCTGCTTATCACATCTACCTAATGAATTACTTAGTCTCTTCAGCATCAAAATACAATCACGAGCGCAACGAATTCTTCATGTTCAGTCAATCTTGTATTGCCATGTTTCCAATCGTTAAATCCCTCTGTTACAAACTGAGATACAACACCGCCTCCAAATTAGTTTACACGGACCACAAGAAAACGATCCTTGACTTAGAGTACACCAAATAAGTCCACCCGTTTCACAACTCTCCATTCAAAAGGTGTTCGTTAAAACAAGGATTTTGTTAAGAATCTACTTTTATCTGGATAAATTCTCTTAGAAATAAAAAATTATGTGCTGAATTTAATATTAATCCCATTTTTTGCAAAAGTAGTCTCGCCGTGGCTTCACTAACCTTCCAATAAAATGATACTCGCTTGTATAAAGACTTTGTCTTGTGCTTCGTCTACCTGATCGCTATTCTCGACAGTAACGTAAGAAGTCGATGGCATATGTTTCACGATTACCCGTGTCATCGTTATCATCAATGTTGAAATTACTTCAGAGTCATCCGCACTCACGACAGAATATGTCTTTGTGATAAAGAATGAGCCTACACTTGGTATTTTAGATAACACTTCATTTTCCTTTCTCTTTTCAAAAAAGTTGCCAGATAATATTTCTGAAAACTTGCAGGAAACTATATATATCTTATATATATATATAATATTATAATATATATATACTTATATATCCCATAGTATATTATAGTAATATATATATATATTAATATATATATACATTATTATATATATATATCATATATACATTATACTCTATATATATATATATTTATATATTCTATATATATAATATATATATTTTATAATTATATTATATATATATATATTATATTATATATAATATAATTATATATATATTATATATCTATTATACTATATATATATATATATATTATATATATTATATCACTATGAAACAATTTTTCTTAAGTTTGTAAAAAAAATATTCCGCCAATCCAGAATTTGGCGCCTCTGGCCCGGCATGGGCCCATTGCATTAAAACGGCCATGTATATTATATATAATTATATATATATAGTATTATAATATATTATATATTATAATAATATTTATATATATACTTATTATATATATATATATATATATATATATATATAATAATTATATATATATAATATCAGGAAATTTAAAACGATCAATGGGAAGACTTTAATTAGAGTATAGACTATTAAGGTGCTCGTCCTTGGGCCTTGTTTACAAGCTACATTAATTTATGATGTGTAAACATTTTGTAATTAATTACTTAAATAAATCAATGAGGTTTTGTCGAACTCAATGTTGAGTGCGTTGTCTTCAGACATATTGAATGCTTCTTCGGTGATTCGCGCTTCTTGAACGAGGCAATTTTTCTAACGACGGAAGAGTTTAAGATACATCGGTACAGCTCTGACTGGAAGAACCTTCCCAAATGTCTGAAAATATATTTCTGCTCATTGAATAATTTCCTGGATTTGTACCAATTCTTTCTGTCTTTCCTTAACATAATTCTATTCATTATTTATGTGATAAGAAAATATTACTTATCTTTATTTTAAAATATACATAGAGTGGGGAGAGTTTGTGTAGGTTCTCTGTTCCTGTTCTACAAAGTTTGCAATAATTTTTTACTCCTTTTCAGATACTATATAAAAAAATTTCGAAGATACAATGCACTGCACACGGAACATTATTAAGGCGTCTGTTCTGAAAGAAGTGAAATTATTTGCTTCCATCATTCTTTTCGCTCAGCCAATCACAATTACAAATGCGAGTCATTACTATTGTTTGTGTTTGCCTTATGTCGTTTGGTTTATTTGACCGAAGTTCATTCAACCTTTCAATAAACGTAGATTCTAAAAAGGAATTACTCTTCTCTTCACCATATCAATAACCTAATGTATGTTTCTCATCATTATAAAAGACCCTAAAAAAAATTGTTCATATAATTACAGTGACAAAGCTTATCCACATCATTTCACATTTTATTATTAAAAGGCGTGTTTTTAAAATTTTCGCCGAGCTATTACTCTGATACTCCTATATTTTCTTTTTATTCTTTCTTCTCTTGTCTCTTTTCCCAATTTTCCAAACAACTTTCTTTATCATGTTCTCTCTTCCATTTCACATGGATTGTTATTTACTTTTGGAATTTTGATATTATTTATCTTTTTAATCTTCCAAAAAAATTAAAATAAAAATAATTATTATTTCCACATAGGGAACAATTAACTCCAAAATAGTTTATCTTTTTTTATATAAAGTCAATTTAGAAAATCATTCTCTGTTTCGAGATACAAGACACCAAATGCCTCTAATCATTAATAAACCAAGGTAAAAAAAGCCAAGATTAAAACAATAACAATAAGCAAGGAATTATATAATATATATGTATATAGTATATATATAATTATTAGTATATTATATATTATATTATATACTTATATATTAAATATATAGTAGTAATTTATATATAATATAATTATTATATAGCTATTTAGTGTTTTATTATATATAAATATATACTATATATAATTATACTATATATATTATTTACTTATATATCTAATATATAATATAATATTAATAACTATATATATATATATAGTTATATATATATATATAATAACTATATATGGCTATATATAATATATATAGTAGTACCTTATATATATATATATATATATATATAATCCAAGGAACGTGGCCCGTAAACTTGTCTTTTCATGGTAGAGGCTTAATTTTTGATAAGTGTCCGCCAATCACTTAATCGCTTCACATCCCCTTAACGCCATATCCTGGTGGAAAGCGATACCGATCGCAGCCGACCTTACTCTTATTATGCGATTACACCCACTACACTAACAACCTAACGCTTCTGACATGTATTGACATTACGAGAGAGTATCAATTCTATTTCTCGATCCCTCATTTCCATTCTCATAAACTTGTTGAGGTCTCCGCCCCACTTGTTAATGCGATAATCCGGATAGCGCCACACGGTTCCTACGCACCTCTTTCACGGCGAATTGCCGTGCGGCCACAGGTTGACTTGAATTCATGATTCTATAGCAATAGCGAAACACTTTACGTGGACCACTAATCTACTCCAATTATATATTTACGACTACTTTTAAGCGTACGTCACTGGCCGTTAATTGGCTCTCAGCATCACCACGTACCCGCGGCCTCATCATCATCACAACATAGGTAATTTATCCACGCGTCTCTGGCAACCCTGACTAACTTCGCTACCCCCACAATCCTATCACAATCGTGTCCTGACAACCCTGACCCTACCTAGAAACGTGACCAGCGTCTTCCTCAATGCTACCTTTCGTTACGTTTCGCTGCACCTTGGACCCGTGCCATCGTGCTTCAGGAACTCTCGATGACAGACTGAGTCTCAACATAACCGCGTGAGCACATCATTATCCTATAACCTAGAGAGGAGATGACGAGAGAGAGAAGGGAGAGAGGAGGAGAAGAGCTGAACATCGCGGACATCTTCAAACGCTGAATATAGCGAGCACGGAGCGAGTGAAAAATCATTATTAGAATGCTTAGGAACATGTTTATACATGAAAAAATAAATACGAACTTCCTAAAACCTGGTCATTACAGCAAGCCATAAGCGGCTGAAAATAAAGTAACCGTTTTTCAAAATGAAATTGTATTGTATGTTACAAACTTTATCTCATCTTTTTCTGATCTTCCATCTATTTTGGGATTAAATTTGTTTAAATATTTTACAAAATAATTGATAAATATATAAATAATTCAGTCCTTTTTAGGGACATGCTACTGCCCCACCTTGAATAGACCCATACCCCAGAAAGGGCACAATCCGCTGATATATTTATTAATATTTGGATTTATATATTAATACTTATTCTCCTTTAATGATAGGTATTAATAATAAAATATATAGAATATAATAAAATACAGTGATGTGAACATACTCATACAAATATATTCGACAATATACAGTAGTATATGTGTTAAAGTATATAATATTATAGAGTAGGAAGTATATATGACAGAATATAGTAATTAGTATAATATATCATATTATATATATTTTATATGGATCAGTGACATAGTCAGAAGCAGAAACAAAAGATATTAATAGTAGTAGGGTATACATATCATATATCACTACCGTTAATACGGTATTATTAATTGAGTCACGGTATAGTTATAGTAATAGTGATATATATAGTATATAATATAATATATTATTATTATATCTATATCTAATATATAATTTACTCATAATATATAATATTTAATCATATCGATTGTATAGTATATAGTATTTATTACTTTATATTATTAATTCATTATTTAAAAATAATTTAATTTCCAAAATATTCTTGATAAATAATTTATATTATTATAATTCCTAAGTTTTTAAATAATTTAGCTTATAAATTATATTATTATAAATATAGCTTTTATATATTTATAACTAAAATATATATATATATGCTTGCTACTACTTATATTAAAATTTATATTGAATATATATACTATAACAATTTAAAAAACTTATTATATATTATTTGTTATTTATTTTACTATATTTATTATTTAATATTTTTCAGATTGTATTAAATTCTTGCATGCACTAGAAAATATATATATAAATTATGGACGGTATTCGATAATTTGTAATTTATTTCATACATTCCTTTCCGCTGAATTAATCCATTCGATGGTAATGGAGTACTTGGGAATCTGTAATTATCTATTAGGCTATTCTGTAATTTATTGTTATTCAAATTAAACTCGATTATTTAGTGTCAATTTTCATGAAAAATAATATAGACGTTTGCAGGAAACGCATAAATTTCTATTATATTATAAAAATGAACATAGTAAAATTATTGAAAATTTTATTTCATAAAAAATTCATTTAAATAAGTCCGACCGTACCTATCCATTAAAGAAAGAGTATATGCATTCGTTTATTTTCATTTCATTGGAACTACTGCAAAACTAATTTATATTATGGAACTTCCTCGGCATTAATAGAATCCATATTGCTCTCGAATATTCTCGCTAAATTGTTTCATACCTCCGAACTACTACTTATACCTATCACAACCATTACCTTTAAATGTACCTTCTATTAAAGTTAGGTGTAATTTTTTTTTTTTTTATTACCTATTTATTAAGTTTATTACCTAAAGTATAATGTCCTGCACTCTCCTAGTTAATTACCTCTAATTCTTATTATGATTCTTTAATTAACTTAGTATTTATTTTACTTCACGTTAAGATCCAAACATTAATTATAAAATAAGATATAAGACTAATCATAAAGCAGCTATTAACATTTTCATTGTTAAAAAATTAATAATTAAATATTCAAAAGGGGATATTAATAATAGATATTAGTAAATTAATTAAATAGTAATTTTATTACTATGAGACCAATAGGTATAAATAAGTAGTAAATTATGTATATAAATCGTCTATGTAGAGAGTTGCCAGTTATTATATAATTTAATAATTATCCATTAATATATATATTATATAAATATACCATTATAATAAATGAAATATAAAACCTTATAAATTAATGAAAAAAGTAATTATATAATAATATAGATATTATTATTATGATAAGACTATAATATATATATATAAACATCCATGATTTAGTGTTGCTTAGAACAGCAGATGATTCAGAGGGAAGAGGATAAGATCCGGAGAAATGTCGCAAGAATTTTAAAGTAGAACGTTATTACTATAGGCCCCACTAATGGCGGGATCAGAGAGAAGAAATGAGAGAGAGAGAGAAGAGAGTTATTATGCGAGGAGAAGAGAGATGGAGATGCAGATTATTAACCGACGCCCGAGATGAGAGAGAGAGAGAAGTTAGAAGAGAGAGAGGATGTTTCAAAAATGTTCTCTACCTCATGAGGATTAGAATCCAAACCAAGTTCTTTAGGAGGAAGAACGGGTAGGTTAAACTAGTAGACGAACGTTCTTTATAATGTTAGCGGTATGGTTTGCAACCTCTTAGGTCTAGACTACGTCCCTTTTTATCAGGGGGCACAAGCATTCTGAAAAATGATGACAAGAGCATTTCCAGCCCGAAGATGGAATATATGTTTGATTAGTGGAAAAGCAGTAATTATGAATAAAGATTATCGAAAAGAATGTCCATAAATGATGCAAAGGTTCAGAGCAATCGCAACGTAAGCGAAACATGTTAAGGCTCAGGCAAAAGTCAAGGTGGAAAGGATAAATATATTTAAAAATGAAAATTTTAAACTACTAGTCATAATTTGAAAAGGAGTTGAGAAGATGAGAGAGAAGATGAAAGAGAAGATAGAGATTAATAGAGATGAGATGAGAAGAGATTAACGAGAGATAAGAGTTAGAGATAGAGAGAAGTAGAATAGGATGAAGTAGAAGAAAAGTAAGAGAGAAGAGAGATGAGAAGGAGATGAAGAGAGAAGAGAGAGATTGAGAAAAGAGAGAGATGGAGAAGATGAGAGAGAGAGAAGAGATGAAAGATGAGAGAGAGAGAGAGAGAAGGATAGATAGATAAAGAATAGATAGAGAAATAGAGAGAGAAGATAGAGAGAGAGAGAGAGAAGAGAGAGAGAAGTAACTTCCGGAGAATCGTAATAAGGATTGAATTAAATTCAAAGATTTGAAGTAGAAAAGTTTCTTTATAGAAGCTGAAGTGTAAAACGATAGATTGTGCCCTATGAATAGTATATATATATTATATAATAATTATAAATATATTATATATATAGTTAATATATAATATATAATATAATATATATATATAAATATTAATATTATATATATATTATATATATATATATAATTAATAACATATTATAATTATATATTAATATATAAATTTATAATAATATTATAATATAATATATAATATATATATAAATATAATATTAATATATAATTAATTAATTAAATATTTAAATATAATATAAATTTTATATAATATATAATAATAATAATATTATAATAAATATAATATTTATATATATTATATTATAATATTAAATATATAATATATATTAATTAATTAATAATATATAATAATATATAAATATAATAATATATACTCTCTATATATAATTTTAATATAATATATTATAATATTATAAATATGATATTAAACTATAAATACCATACTAATAATTATCCCTATATTAATATAGTAACTATATCAAATACCATATAATCCTAAACCTAATAATAAAAATATATAATATATACCTAAACCCTCCATATAATCTATATAATTAAAGAGCTAGTAAAACAAACCACAATGGAAGTCAAATGTTTTCAATACCAAAATTTAAGCCAATTTACGTTTCACTCAGCAGAATTGTCGCTTAAACAACAGCGTGACGTCTCCAAAAAAATATGCTCGAGTTTGCGTTTCGTTTTTGTCCAATTAGGCGCAAAATCCTAAGTAATGCCTACCAACTGTTAAGAAATGGATTTCCTTAATTATGTAAGATTGCTATTTCCCGTGCTTGGGAAATTTAGCAACAGGGTTCTTATGAAAAATGTTAAAAAAGAATAACAATTGATGGCTAGCGTGGTAGGTCCGTTTGGATTGATGAATGTTTCATTCAATAAAATAAGCTGTAAATCTAATTTCTTCCAAATGGATAAACTTCATCACAAATAGGTTTCTCAGCAGTTTCTTAAATATGTTAATGTGAGAAAATTTTCTATTTTTTATTTGTTGTATTCCTACTTGATTAAATATGTCTATAATAATTGGATTCCAATTGTCTCCTGTAAACAAAGAGCGTGACCTTCTATATTGAGAAATAAATGTCTGTAAAATATTTCTCTATCTTGAAGTTCGTGCTAAACTTGGATAAGCATATCTTATCGAGCGTTAAGCACACAAAGATGACTAATAAAACGATAACGGTCTTAGATAAGCCTTATCGAAAGTTGAAAGAAGTGGTTGTTATTGATCCGATTTTAAAATTAAACTTTATAAATCTATTAATTTATTAAACGTTAAATTATTAATAATCTATAAAATAATATTATTTAATAAACATGATATTCTACAGACTGCAAAATAAACCTCAGAACTTTATCTTGAATAGATTAATAGTTAGCCTTTATTGAGAATTCTGATAGTAACAAACTTTAACGCTAATTGATTAATAAATGTATAAGAAGCAATTAATAGGGGCCCAAATAGAATGACTTATCTTTTATTTGACTGGAGGTAAGATTCATAATTAATGGAAATCATGCTTAGCTCTCGCGCTTTTACATAATAAAGGCTAAGAACGCTCCTTAAGATTAATTTAAAGCTTAATATATAACTTCATTACTTTTATTTTGAGAATAAAAAATAAACCAATATTCCAATGAGCTATATTATATTAGTTTAGTATAATATTATATATATTATAAAAGTAATTGTATATCGAAGTGTCATAATGGGTGTTATATTGAAGAAAATAATTTGCTAATTTTTACAAAATTTATTTATTAAAGTTTGGTGGTATAATATTTTGATTAAGGTGTACATTTTTTAGGTAATGTATTTTGTTTTATATTCTAGTATGTAGTATTTTATATTATTTAGTATATTATATGTGAGTATATATTTATTTTAATAAATAGTAAATAGTAATAATATATAATTATATATATATACTATATATATACATATAGCTAAGATATATCTTTAGGTACTAATCCTATATTAATTACAGGTCTAAAAAGGGTATATTTAAAAAGTTAAATAAATTTACCTTAAATATAGTATTTATATATATAAATATATTAGTCATATATATATATACCGGTCTGTTTATTATAATATAATTATAATAATTAGTAATAATAAGATAGATATATTATATATATTATATATATATATATAGATGCAGGGACAATATATCTGTTGTCTCATAAATCAAATAAAGATACTAATAATAATAGTTTATATATATTATAGTTAATTATTGTATAATATAGTTTTATGTATATATTATATTTATGTAATTGTTTTAGAAAATATATATATTTTATAGTAATATATATATATAAGTATATATATATAAATAATATATATGCATATATATATATATATATATATTATATTATATATAAGAAGATGTGCTAAAAGTAAGAAGTAAGAATGTTAACAGTGAATGGTGGAATGAGGAGGTGTTGAAGCTCGGATTGAAAGGCTCAATCTTATAGAAGCGTGTTGATGTATCTAAAATCAAATGATGAAGTCTCCTCAAAAGAAAGATGCTTCGAATTATATAAGGTAGGAAAAAAGAAATACTAAAAAGTTGCTACGTAGGAGAAAAGAAGAGGTAAATAAACAGTTTGGAAAGGAGGATGAATGGGGACTTACAAGCCAATAGGAACTCTTCTGGAAAGGTTAGGAATGATGGATATAAAGGGAATTCTGCGTATTAGAATAGATAGTGATCATAGGATGGAATGGTGTGGGCGTCTTTGGTAACTGTTGAATGATGTGAGTGGAGTAGTGTGTGTGAATAATAAGAGGATGCAAAATAAGCATCAATATTAGACAGTAATGAAGAGGTTGATAGTGAATGTGTGCTGGTTTGGTGGGTGCAAAGTGATATGGAATAGCGTATTTTGGGGTTTTATTGGTTGTTATTAGTAGTACGGAGGGGATATTGGACGAGGTAATGAGTATGTTGAGAAAGTTGAAGAATGGTAAATCTGCAGGGTTAGATATATATAGAAATTACTGGTGAAATGATCAAGAACTGAGGAGAGATTGGGTGAGTTGACTGGATTTGAAAAGTGTTGTAATAGAAGTCTGTTTATGTGGAGGGGATATAGTCCAAAGGATTGGAGGATGAGCGAGGTTACATTACATTTATTTATTAAGCCGGTAACGATGGAGAAAAAGGGAACTGCTAGAAATTATAGGTGGATTAAAAGTCTCACGTCTCGAATGTTGTTTGTAGGGTGAAGGTAGTATATTCCTTTTACCGGTATTTTGTGTCAAAAGAGTGCGTCGAGTGACTGGAAGACTGATTTGGTGAAGAAACAAAGGTGTGTTTAGGAGTGGAGAGGATTGTTGTGAATCAAATCTTTACATTGAAAAAATTATTGAGGTTTAAAAGGATGAGAGAAAGAATAGAACAAATCTTGTATTTAGGTTCATGGTTGTGCAACAGGGCGTATGATAGAGTTAAAAGGAAGCTTTATGGCCCAGGTGTTAGTGATATATGTGGGATAATATGGTGTGGGGTTGCTGGTAGCTGCTTGGTAAAAAGATCTGCAATATAGCATGAATGGATAGTGATAGATGGAAGCGTGGTGTTAAGAGATAAATGTGTCATATGGTGCATTGGTTTAGGTATTAATAGCGGAGTGAGACAGGGTTGTTGATGTCTCCTTGGTTAATTCAATTATATATGGATGGTTATGAAGAATGCGAGGTGGTGGATGGCAGAAATCGGTGTTAGAAGTGATGGAAATGGATGATGGAGTGTGAGGGTTCTCCTTACCATTATATATGGCGGAATATTATTTGATTCTGTGTTGCGAATGAAAGTGAAGAGAGTGATAGAGAGGGATTTGATGTTAGAAGAGTATTTTTGGCAGGGCGTTGTGTAAAATGTAGTGTGGGTTGAAAGTAAACGTGATAAGAGTACGGTTATGCTGTCAGACTCATCCTCATGTGTGAAGTTATGTTAGTGATGTCGGTGATGCAGCTGGGACACCAACGTTTGAGTTTAGATGATTGAGGTATCCTGTATCAAAGGAATGTTTTTGTTGCTGGTGATTTGTTGGCCATGAGAAGGAATCGGTGAATGATTCAGTAGTGTAGGGTAGGGAAAGTTGTGCAATGGCAGGAAGGTTCTGCGTGCAATTAAATCGTTCGTGAATGTAAAGGGAACTAAGTCTGAGTGCGCTAGGGTCTTTACATGAGGGTATGTGTTACCTTGTGTTATGGTATAGTAGTGAGAGACTATGGTCTGGAAAAGAAGTTTATAGATCTAAAGTTCAATGTGTTTCAGATGGACAACCTTAGGGGCATGCTAGGTGTGAGAAGAATATGATAAAATGAGGAATGAACGTATCAGAGATTGTGTGGTGTGAAGAAGGGGTAAATGAGAATAAATGAAAAGTATGTTGAGATTGGGTCTTGGTTCATGATGGAAAAGGATGGACATGATAGTTCGGCTTCGTTTAAAAGGCGGATGGTATAAGTGGCGCCAGTGTGTTGGGAAAACGACCGGCTGGGGAGACCGAAGAAAAAAGTGGATTGAAGTGGCGGAGATTTGAGAGGTTTTGTATGGAGAGAACATGTGAGTTTGTGCAGAGGCGAGAATTAAAGGTGCTATAATAGGAGTGAATGGCGGGGTTTTGTGATGGGGAAGGGCAGTTTGTGCCCCCGGGGCCTGAAGGATTTAAATGGGGCCAAGGATGACCCTCTATACAATTGTACGAATTTTACCATATGTGAGGGTACTGTCTTGCGTTCCTCCTTGATGGCTTTCTAATGGTCGGATTTTTCTGTCTGTGACGAGTCTTCACTAATTAATGGGTAAAACGAGGGGCGAGTAAGGCTGGGCTTTCCTTTCGAGTTTTGTCATGTTCTTCTATACTGCTTTTCTTTTCCGATTGTGCCATGAAACGGTCACCTTTAACCCCCGGTAGTCTTGGCGAATAGTTATGTGGGTGAGAAGACACAGAAAGAAGAAATAGTAGTATATTTTTATAGTGTATATTATATATATATATATGTATTATATTATATAGATATAATATGTATAATTATATATATATAGGTGAGTTATATTGTTAATATTATATAATATTATATATATTATATATATATGTAATTTAGTATATTAATAGTAGTCATTCCTCATAATTGATATGTATTATAGGATTTATATAGTTATTAATATATATACGTATATATATTATATATTATATATATATATATATATATATATATATATATATATATATATATAATAGTATGATATAAATTATATGAGTATATATATAAATAAATTATAGAGATATATATATATTATATATATTAAGTATATATATATATTTTATATATATAATATACTATATATATATATATATATATATAGTAATAGTAGTAAATAGGTGTTTGCTATATCTATATAATATATTGATATATGTGAGATCATGCAGAAAAAACGACCTTAGTATAGTATTTTTAGTATTTTTTATATTAAATTCACTATTTTATTACCTATATTTATATTACCCTAGATGTTATATATATATTATTATATATAGTATTATATATAATAATATTAATAAAAATATTATGGCCGCCAAATTTTTAGAAACAAATTGTGTACGTGTGAACTACACAAACAGGTATCTATTCTTAACCTTATAAATAAAAAAAAAACTTAACCTGAACCTAAACCTAACCTCTAAGCTTCTAACCAACTTCTATCACCACCACCACTGTAATCCTAACCTAACTTAACCTAACCTAACTTTAACCTAATAATTAATTTTTTCAAGTGTATCTATACAGTTTGTGAATCAGAGAAACTTGTAGGAGGTATGCTTTTTACGCTAGCCTTGTGAGGTGGTTGACTATATCCTCACTAGTTACAGTACAGTTAGTAAACCTTTGCATATATATATTATTATTACTTCACTTTCTTCTTTTTCATTATTACCGTCCTCCTCTCACGTGACCACAATCTTGTTTGCTATTGGTCATCAATCGCACCCGCCATCTTCGCCTCGAAAAAGCATTGTGGAACCTCTCCTCTAAAAACGTCAAATACGTATAGTATCATCTTATAAGATAATTCGCCCCTAAAAAATCATAATTCCACATTTGTATTTTGTGTTAAGTAGATCAGTGACTTTTTATTTACATCATGAATTTTTATTGCTTTCCAACAAATCTTCCAGTGTAACTTTGCCTCGAATGGTTACAAGGTGAGCGTAATTTCGTGTTATTTTTTAAGCCCTAGATTTTTGTGCTCGTTTCCGCAATAGTAGAGATATTTCTTTGTTGTGATAGCTTTACAATTCTGTGTGTTTTGCGGCATTTTTGTTATTAGTGAAAATATGTATTTGCCAGCATATTTATGTTCTTCATTGTACAATTACATTTATTTAGATTTAAGTAACGTTTTAAATATTTTAGTTCACTTACATAAACGTAATTATAATGCAAATAAATTTTATTAATTAAAGAGAGGATTAATCTCGTTCACACAGATTAACTCACTTATTGGTTAATTATAGAAGTGTAAAGCAAATTCTTAAATATCATGATTTTGGGGCGTTTAAAAAAGAAAAACTGCTTATTTTTGTATTACTTGTTGTTCAAAATTGTTTTTATTTAAAAATTTTTTTATCTTTTTCATTTTATTATTATTTATTCCATTATTTATGATTAGTTTATTTATTATTGTTTAATTATTATTATTTTGATATTATTATTCATTATTTTTATTATTATTATTTCATTATTACCTCTTTATTATTATTTACTCTTAATTATTATTGTTAAATATTAATGTGTACAGTTATTTGTCTGTTATTATTTTATATAAGATTTTTGAATTTTGTACCTCAGAGAGGAACTATTTTGCCGTTTTGTACACCTTTCTTTCTATTTGGCTTCATAAGTGTATGGCCCAACGTAACAGTGGTGGATCCCTGTAGTTTTTGCCGTCGTCCATCCGGCAATTTCTAACAACCACAAGGGACCAACACAGCGATTCCACTCCTGGAGCAGGAAGATATTTCATAATATTAAAACATTAATCTATTTTTACGGAAAGATATAATTTAAAAATTTTAACGGTTTCGGAATTCGGCTGTCATTTTTCTAATTTAAATTAATACTTAATTTTATAAATCATATATGTGCGGTCCCATATAAAAAAGCTGAGAGTATCCTAGAACCTATATATTTTTGTTAACATTTGAGTATACCCTTTTGTAAAAAATGTGCTCTGATATTTTGTCTACACGTTATCCACTATAATTTCTCTATATTTAAGCTTATACGTTAAGTGCAATTATTTCAACTACCTTATCTCGCCAAATAATAATTTTTCTCAAAAAAAAAAAAAAAATTTATGTTTTTTGTTTTTACAATTTTATATTTTTGATTACTCGTAAATATGTCGCCTCCCGATCCATGCAAACATCGATAACATAAATGTACAGTATCGCAAAGCAGCCTGCTTCAGACAGTGGGACTATACATCCTACGAACTTGTACTACTGGCAAGTTTCCTACCAAACGATATCTCTCGATTTGTACCTTTTACATTACCCTTGAGCTTCAGCTCGCAGGCCACAGAAATGCAATTTCTTGTCCTCGCTTTAGGCCCTCTTAATTACATTTTGCCCTCTGTTCCCGTTTTACTAGCGCTCTCGAAGGATGTTGATTTATCACCTCACTTGATGCATTTCTCACACATTCCAGCCCTCCCTCACCCAACTTAAAAAACCGATACTTTTTAAACTCCAAGTAACTGGCGTATAGCCAAACATGATTGCTTGCAAAAAGTAAAAAAACTATCTAACTGGGAGGCCTTCTATTGGTGATCGTTTGTCCTTGCTCTCCTAGTCCTGTTATCTGAATGCTCAATCTTACTCGAACGGCCCTCCGTATGAGTGAGATGCCTATCCAATATATTGTACGTTCATTTCATTCCCCCCTACAGGGAAACTCCCTCTCTTTAGACGATGCATATTTAACGGCTTATGGCCCTTTAAAGCCCAAGAACCAAACTGTCGGAAATCCATAAAATGTTCACAATATCAAGAACTAGCAAACTTTGTCTGGATAAGAGTTTTTATGAGGACGAAAAACCTATTACGACAGAGACATACCTTCACAAGTTTCGCACATTTTGCCGTTTTTCTAACGACAATCTATATAACTTGACACTCACAGCGTCTCTCCTTCCCGCATGTATAATGATTGTCAGTCACGCAATATCGCCAACCGCCGCCCACTGAAAATGCTTATATTATCTTCCCCAAACTTCATTATATGTGATATGACCATATACCATCATGCGCACTACTAACTAATAGAATGCGCGGCATTGGCCAAAAGCGCGAACCACTGTTCCTACCTCCCTCCCCCCTCCTTAATTCCTCGAGACAGCAACATTCTTTATCTCTTACAACTACAATTATCCTCAAACCTCAACAGTATCCTTCACCCTTCAATCCCCTCCATCATCCGTTATTGTCAGCTGCTACATAATTTCCATCATCATTCCCACTTAACCAAATTACTTCCAATTTTCGCTTGGTTAGTCTTGTTAAAACCGGAGCTCTATCCCGATGCAAGCTGCGACGTTCATATCGTCGTTCACCTACTCCTTCGCGTCAGTGCGAATATATCTCACAGTATGACTTCTCACGGCTTATGGCTTCAATTCCGTCCACATAAACCAGCATGAGGGCTATTTGTCAGAGAGAGTCTACCATCCATACGGTTTTGGAAGTACCAAATAGTACTTCTCTCGTGTTTCTAATTTTCGCCAGTGTCTATGTCTTTAATGCCTTTCCTGTACATTCTTGCGCCGAAATTTAAACTCTCACAACACCTTACTCACCTGTTTAAGACACGCTTTGTGGTTTGGTTTCAAAAGTCTCGTCCAAACCTACATATATGTGTTCTATCATACCCTAAACCCAAAACTGATCTATATATCTTTGATAGATTCTGGGGAGCCCTCAAATCTCAGCTATACCACGTTCCATCCTCGGTGTCCCCGAACAACTCATGCTCCAGAAGCATTGTGCTTTTTACGTGCCGCCAACGGTACTACGATCAACACTTTGCCTCAATAATGGTTTACCAAATACTACTCCATTTTAACTCGCTCTCGATTCCGTCGTGACTTTATATGGGACTTCACGGTAGCCGATGTCACCTTACCAATAATAGGTGCTGGTGCCGACTTTCTTTCCCACTTCAACCTTCTTGTTGACATGAACCACAACCGATCATTGATTTTGAGACATTTCTCATCCGCTTGTATTCATGCTTTCTCTCATCCTGCCATTCTTAGTGTGGCATCACACCATCTTCTCTCCAACTATAAGTAATGATTTTTGAAGAATCTAATATAATTAATACCGGAGTTTTTCAGTAGCCTTCTCTACTCCAGTCTCCTAATTTCCTCTGTGAACAACAATGTCGTTCATCACATTGAAACTTACGGCAGACCTCCACATTCTCACGCTCGACGGTCCTTGCCCACCGGATAAACCAAAGCGGCAAAGCTAGAATTTGAATCTCTCTTAGAGAAGGGCATCATTCGACCTTCAAAGTCCGATTTACCGCTTCTTCCGATTACATATGGTACTCAAAACCTAATGGGGCAATATCAGCGTTTAAACTTAACCCCTACGCGGCGATCCCTAATCTCGTCTTTGCCTTAAATGCAATCACCCGCCTTTACCCCCGGATCCCTTTTTTCTTATAAACTGTACCCTCATCCTACAAGATTTCACATTCCCATCTCTCTGGTTGTACTATCTTCTCAAAAATCGACCTAATTTCCGCATTTTCCAGATTTCACCGTCATGCACCAACTTTCCACATTAGATTTTCGGACGACATCAAGAAGGAACTTTGCAATTTATTATCTCCTCTATCAGCACGTCTCCTTTATACGCCGAATTTCTTCTGTCACGTCCCATCGGTGCTTTCACAGAAATGCGAGTCAATCATTTCAACGTCTTCTAGACTCAGTACTACGCGGTTTACCTTTCGTCTTCGCCTACATAGACGACTTGATGTTGATGCTCGCCAGTGCTTCCGCTCCATGCATTAGAAACATTGTTCTCTAGTGCTCAAAGAGCAAGTTGGATTTACCAAGAACGTAATGTAATTTGGTCTACTGTGTCATTACCTCTTCTCACATGTGTGAATTCTCGCGAGTTCCACCCTCCTAACTTTTCTCGGACAGAGCTAATCTCTGCTCCGAAGGTTTTAATACGTACACTCCTTGAGTCGTGTTGTGCCCAGCCATTCGTGGACTTTCCTGAGAACCCGAGTAAAAACCTAGCTCGTCAAAACATTACGTCGTTTTTCTCCAGAGAGTGAGTGTGTAAAAAATTTATTATGACCATTCTGTTTACATTATAGCCTTGTCCGCTGCTAATAATTTTCTAACCTTCCATTCTACCATCGCACTTCTTAAGCATCCACGTAAAGGATCTGCTGCTTCTGTCACTGTTGATTGGAACGACGATAAGCAACAAATGCCTTTCACCGCCTAATCAAGGAAGCCCTTGCCTCTTCCGGTTACTTATATATTTCCATAATCCCGGACACTGCCCGACTAGAATCAACCTGATACGCTTTCAGACTTCGCTCAGCTGGAGCTGTGCTGCAACAATTTATTGATAAAACGAATGGCGTCCATTAGCTTTCTTTCTAAAAAGTTTCCCAGCCACCTGGAAACAAGCGATAGCGCTATATTGGAAGTAGGGAACTTCTTTCGCAATTATTATTTTAGTCTATTAAGCACTTCCGTTATTCATAGGAAGGTCGGTGACGAATCCATGTTGGTAACTGATCATTATTTACCCATCACCATTTGCCATTACAGCTTCCACAGTTAAACAGTCCCCTCGTGATTAGTACCGGCCACCTTGAAATTTAATTTGCATACAATTCACCACGGGTATCCGCATTATAAAAGAAAAGACATTACCATTCCTGCTCGAACGCTCTTCCCCGAATTAAATACAGACCAATTCTCTCTTTTACCTTGACATCGATTTCCGTACAATAAATATTATGGTTCTCGTCTGCAGCAACTCGAAGAGATTGTTTTTCCTCTGCTTCTTCTTACGACATTTCAAACTGCTAGGAAATTTTTGTGATTTAATCCGCCTTTGTTATGCATAACATCTCTTCCGCACTATTCCTCGTCCAGTAGTACTTCAACCCCCATGGCGCAGGAAAATGGGTTTTCACAACCATTCACGACGTGTCGCACCCAGGTGTGTAAAAGTTAAGTCAAGTCATAAAATAGGTCATTAAATGCATATCGTCTGGCACGTCTCAACTTACTAAAGGATGTTAAAACAGTGACAAACGTCTCCAGTTCTCAACTGTTCAATAAAACCAAGTGCATAGGCACACTGTCGCACTCTTCAGCTCAAATTTATTCCCCTCTAGGTGTGATACGTATTTGACCAGGTACCATATCAGTTTGATTATACGGCCCTTTACCACCCTCAAATGGTTTCACACATATTTTAACTTGCATAGACCGATACACTCGATGGGCAGAAGCCATTCCATTGCGAGATACTTCTAGCGAGACAATTGCTCAGGCATTTTTGTACAACTGGATAGCCAGGTTTGGCACACCTTCGACCGTGTCCACAGACCAGGGTAGGCAGTTTGAATCTCACCTCTGGAAGGACCTTATGACTCTAATCGGCTCTAAGCGTCTTCGCTCTTGTAGTTATCATCCGCAAGCTCAGGGCATGGTGGAACGTTATTCATCACGTGACAGCTAAAAGGTTCTTTCATATAATAGGTCACATAGGAATAACCGTGAGATTGGTCGAACTCTTCCTCTTGTCCTCCTCGCAACCGAACTTCGTAACATAAAGAAGACTCAAATTGTATCCACTGGCTGAAGCTAGTCTTACGCTCTACCATACGAACCTGTATGGTGAGTTATATACTTTCACTTCTCACAATAAAAAACAAAACCAGCTACACCTTTCTGTCACGCCTTCGTCAATGTACCGAGGCGTGGAAGCCATCTTTGCCAACGTCATCTCCCTCCGTCCTTATACCACAATGCTTGCAAGATTTAGAGGACATGCTCTCATGTTAATTAATTCGGCATGACTCCACACCGTAGCCCGTTGCTAAGCCCGCTATGACGTGACACTTTTCCTCGTATTAAAAACCGTATCGAAAGTATTCACTTTACAGAAGGGGAGCAAATAAAGCAGAAAATATCTCCGTTGATAGAATCAAACCGGCTTATTTCGAACATGATCCCGCTTCTTCCATAACATCTCTTTTCTCACCTTCTGCACCGCTCCATCTCCCTCTACTTCGCAAGATAATATCGACTTTATGCCCAGTTTGCCTTTTACATCAACTTGTCTCCACCCGAATCCTGAACTTTTGCCACTCTTCAAAACCGTTGTCACTCTCTATCGTCAGCTACTCAGCTCGGACCGCGCTACGACATCTTCCGCATCCGGCCCAATATACAAGATTCCTCCTCCGAATCCGGAACCTTTATTCCGACTTCCAACCTTCCACGTCTTGTTCATACCTCGT
>JABUQX010089647.1:2500-12500 GCA_015478945.1 Trachelipus rathkii | reverse complement strand
CAACATTGTCAATTTTTAAAAAAAGAAATGTCTTGGAAACCAAATTCAACTTTAAATGAGAAGAAACGAGTAATTATTATGTATGATATTATGTATGTATGTATGTATGTATGTATGTAGTGTATGTATGTATGTATTATGTATTATATTTACGTTTTAATGATCAGTAAAATAGTGACTCGTTGCCAAGCTTGCTTTTAATATGTCATCTGTTACTAGTTGATGAAATTTCAAGTTTTAAATATTATAATATTATATATATATATATATATATATATATATATATATTATATATATATAATATACTATATATAGTAATTAATATTATATATATATAATAATAATAATACTATATATATATATATAACTCTTTAATCCAACCATGTTTAACCACTCCACCTATACCACATTGCTCAATAACTTTTTCTATCAGCTTATAATGTTGGAGGAACTACTTATCTCAAAAGCTATTTATAAATATCTTAATTCTAATAAAGGTTGTACTGACATGAATATACCTACCCTTTTTCTGAACGTGCTAGGGAGTCATACAATACCTTGTTATTTTCAAAATATTTCTCTATATGACCTTTCATTAACTTTTCCAAAACCTTTACAACCAGAGATGTTAAGACTAACTGGCCTATAATTTCTCAAATCTTTCTTACTTTCTACATTTCTTATATAAATAGGTGCACAAACATATCTTAATGCTCACCATTTTCATGATATTTAGTGTAATAACCTCAAATTTATAGAGAAATCGTCTATAAAAAATATAAATTATAAGAATTGCCTTTGCAATGCTTATATATGGATACACTCCTCTTACTTTCAGAAATTCTATACATTAATATTCCTTACAGGGCCTGCTCAGCTTTTACTATGGGTCTAATATGTATATCTAATATAAACTGATGTTTTAATATCTTTTATCTATCAAAATTCAAATATTCATATTAAGTCTATTTGTTACATGCAAACAAAAAGCTATTAGTCTCCAACTATATATATTTAATCTTACCTTCTCAATAAAAGACATTCTTGAAGAAAATAACTGATATTTTTGAAAATGAATGTACACATTTCACATTATTAATTCTAACAGACCTCTAATACTTATAAATAATCAATTTTAATTGGCCACTCTTCTATTGTTATAATGTTATCCTTCATATACTTTTATACTATTAAAATTTTTAAATCTAAAAATCTCAATGTGACTAGATCTGATTCAATCCACCTTTTTCCTCGTCTCCCAGCCACTCACACGTTTATAGAGCATGTCAGCTTAAACAATCACGTAACTAAATCATAATCCTCATGCCTTTTCTCACAACTGATGAGAAAATGAGCATCACCTCTCAATGTATTCTCTTTGTTATTCTCTCTAAATAATATAGACCCAAACCACACATATCTCTCCTAGTACGCCTCTCAATTATCGTATCATCTATTATCGCATTTCTTCTGCAACACTTACCTAAACACGAGCCACTTCAATGACATCCACCTCAGAGAAGTTGGATCCCACACCGTCATCTGCTGAAACTATGATAATTCTAGCAAATTAATTGCATATTTTAATTTAGATTCTATAATTTTTTTAATTATCCTATTGAAGTCTCATTTCAGTATATCTCGGAATCTCAGGATAGCCTTTAACTAACCATGATTCTTAAACGTATGAGATAAATATATTCTACGCTCATGATATATATAAAGGGCGGATAGTAATTTATATATATATATTATACTAGATATTAATATAGTATTATAATATATGGGAAAAGACTATATATATTTATTAGGTCACTTATAATTATCTGTATACTTTGCTCAACACAAAATAATATATTATGAGTTCTGAGTAATTTTTAAATCGCTAAAATAAACAGTTAGAGAGTATAAAAGGCCATTTTAAATCTAGTTATTAAATATTATATATTATATATATATATATATTAAATTTTTCATATAGATAACTTTTCTAGAGGGTGGAGTCGGAGTCGGTAATTTTTTTCAAAAAGGTGGAGCGAAATCAGTAATATGGTTAAGGTCGGAGTTTTACGGTAAATATTTCAAGAGTGAGTGAAGTCTGATTGGAGTACGAAAATGATTTTGACGATACTCCACTACTACTAGTATTATATATAGTAATAGCACTATAATCGTGAAATGTTTAGGGTTCTTTTTTTGTAATCACTACTGTCACAGTGAATGCCATAAGATCACATGAATAGGTGCTTTATACCTAAATATAAATTATTCATGTTATGAAGCTCTTCTTATATATATATGACATATATATAAGTTGAATATTAATCTTATTTGATAATAATATTATCTATATATATTTAAACAATATATAATTAAATAATATAAAATAAATAATTATCAAGTATGTGATTAACAGTCTCGGAATAAATAAATAAATTATAATTTTTAAAAAAAATATAAATTAATATTCTAACTCTAATTCATAAACTTATTATATAGATGAAATATAATTATCATTAATATTATTAATATATATAATTATATATATATATATATATATTTATAATATAATTAATATTATATATATATTAATATTATATTTAATATATATATAATATATATTTATATAATATAATATTAATATTATTAGAGGTGTTATATATATTGGGATAAAAAAAAAACGTTTCGTTTTATTTTTTAAAAACTTTTTTAAAAACAATAGCTCACAAAAATTATTTTTTTTTTTTTAAATTACTTATTATATTTTATATTATATATCAAGTCTTTTTAGTATAGGTATTATAGGTGGGCAATTAAATAAATACTAGTAAATTAACAATAATGTTTAAAGATATAAGGTATTAGCAATAATATAATAGTTTTATTAACATTAGTAAAGTTTTTTATATATAATTTACTTTATTAATATACCTAATTTAACATACTGTAACTAAGGGCCTGAAAATGAGACTTAACCTGGTGTCAGTATATATCATTTGAAATAAGATATAATTGGTAATTTTATTACAATTTGAGGAGAACTCACTGTAACTTTTATTATATTACTAAATAAAATGTCAAACAATTTTACTATAATATATATAATATATAGTTTTATTTTATTCTTTTTTTTTCTTATTTATTTATATATATGAGTATTATTTACCCTGTACGAATTTACATAAAAATCACGGAGTATATGATGGTATCTAAACCTCTGTAATATATATATATATGGTAACAAATTTATCATATATATATAATATTAATATTAATATATATATATTTATTATATATTATTATTAAATAATATATATATATATATATTAATATATATTATATATATTAAATTATTAATATTATTATATTATTATATATATATTATAAATATATATATATTATATATATATATATTATTATATTTTAATATTATTATAACTATCGTATATATATATATATATTATTAATTTAATTAAAATATGTAACTTATATATTTAATATATATATATTATATATATATATTAATATTTATATATATATATATATTTATATATATAATTAATAAATATATAATTATAATATATATATATATATTAATACTTATTATATATATATATGATATATATATTTATTATAATTATAATTTATAATTGTTTCGCTATATCTCGCTACATTTGTATCCAAAACTTCTTTGACGTATATGATATAGGAAGAGGTACTCCAAAATATATATACACTTTAGGAAAAATTAGTAGTAAAATTTTAACTACTAGATGTAGTAAGCAGTATTTAACTTTTTTTTTTTTTCCCCAGTAGTTTATGTTACGAATTTTCCTGGTTAAAATTTTTACTATTACTTAGTTGTTCAATGAACTTTCACGATGAGTAAATTTGTCATTGTATGTAGTTTAAAAATTTTATCAAAAGTGGTTAACATTCTGTAACCAATAGGTGGTAAAATTCTACTACATAAACAGTTACAAACAACACCATATCTTAGTAATTTATTAACACCTAATTTAATAGATTAGGCTACTACTAGTAATTGTTACAATACTATTTTTGTATTTATTATTGACTACCAGTGAAGGAAATATTTTACTCCATTTTGCTATTAAAATACTTTCAAAGTATAAATTTGAGAGTTACTTAGGTTGTTGTATTACATATACAGAAATATAATTGGAAGTAGGATTTAAATTTTGTAGTAGGGCTATATATCATTGATGAAATATTAAACACCGTTTTTTAGTAAATTTTAAATACTTTTTAACAAAGTAAATTTAAATATTTTTACATTACTTTAAACCAATTGCGAAAGACCCTAATATAATTAATAATAATAATAATAATATAATTAATAATAAATAATAATAATAATAATATAATAATAATAATTAATAAATAATAAAATAAACAAAATAATAATTAAATAATAATGGGTAATAATAATAATAATTTTAGTAATAAAATAATAACAATAATAATTAATAATAATAATAATAATGAATAAATAATAATAATAATAATTTATAATAATAATTAATAATAATAATAATAATAATAATAATGATAATGATAATGATAAATGATAATGATATGATAATGATAATGGATAATAATAATAATAATAAGAATAATAATAATATAATAATTAATAATAATAATAATAATAATAATAATAATAATTAAAATAATTAATCAAAACTAATAATAAGAATAATAATAATAATAATAATAATAATAATAATAATAAATAATAATAATAATAATAATAATAAGAATAATAATAAAAAAAATAAAAATAATAATAATAAAAATAATAATAATAATAATAATAAAAAAAAATTAAAAAAAATTAAAAAAAAAAAAAAAAAAAAAAAAAAAAAAAAAAAAAAAAAAAAAAAAAAAAAAATTAATAATAATAATAATAATAATAATAATAAAAAAAATAATAATTAATAATAATAATAATAAAAATAATTTCGGAATATAGTTCGAATGTTTCATTGAAAGTATACCAAAAGTATTAAGAATTATATTTAATAATAATAATAATAATAATAATAATAATAATAATATTAATAAATATTAATAATAAAAAATAATAATACCCAAACTAAAGCAGTGCAGGTCTGGTTAAGTGTGTGTGTGTTGTGTGTGTGTGTGTGTGTGTGTGTGTGTGTGTGTGTAGGTGTGTGTGTGTGTGTGTGTAACCTCAGACATACATATATATAGTATAGATATATCTAAAATAAATAATATATAAAAATAGTCTTCTCTTTGGATTTAAATCTATAATATATATATATATATATATATTAATGTCCATAGATAAATATATATATATATATATACGAGAATAAGCGAATATATAAAATTTAAAATTTTTATCGTATAAAATCATCATCCTCCTTGGTCTAGTGGTTAGACAACACGCGGAAGCTAAAGAGGTGAGTGTTCGAATCTTCACTCCAGACTGGCCGGTGATCGAATCAATATGGATCAATATCAATACGAGTTCAATGACGTGATGTGACGTAATACTATGAGGTATTGAAGTAAATTCAAGTTGCTGATAATGATGGTGGTCAATGCGTGGAATATATTTTACAATCACACAATGACAACTACACAAGTAGTAAATATAACGACTTCAAACCATAGTAAAATTTACCACCTCTCTTTCTACTACAAGTTGTAGTAGAAAAAAATAGTTAAAATTAAATTGTCCTTTATACTACTAAACAAAAGTTCATTTTACTACCACACAAAAAGTAATTTTAACTAATACATGTAGTAGTTTTCATTCTACTATCCAAAAGTAGTAAAGATTACTTTTTAGAGGTTGGAGCTCACCGTAACCCGAAAAAAAGTAGAATAACTATTTGTGGTTATTTTAACAAATTTTTTTCTAAGTGTAACTAATAATATATATATATATATACTATAATATATATATATATATTATAATATATATATATATTATAATATATATGTATAATATATATATATATATATATATAATATTATATATATATTATATATATATATATATATATATAATATAATTATATATATATATATATATATAATATATTTTGACCATACGATTGATTTATTTTAAATTATTACAGAAAAAAAGAAATTGTCAAGATTGGACATACCTGCCTAAATTGATTGCTTATTAGTTCACTTTGGTCGTGCATTTTTACTTCCCCCCCCAAAGATTCTTTTTCCCAAAACAACAAAAATTTACTGTATAAAATCGCAGTATAAATATTCTGCTATGCTAATATTTTCTTTCTACTGCTGCTGAAATTAATCTCAGATTAATAGTGTTTCGTTTAAAATTTTTTTCAATTTGGGACAAGAGGTAGGAAATAAGAATCGAACTTCTTACTTTTTTATTATGAGTTCTAGAATCAAGCCTAAATCATCCGTTCAGCATTAATATTATATAATATTACAGGAAAATGCAATAACACTCTGGGCTACTTTTCACAAACTCTTTCGGATTTGGCAAAAAAAAAAATGTCAACTTCCAACTTTACTTTTTTCTCTTTTCTTCCTCTGAATGCTCTTTACCTCCTTGTTTAAAGATTTACGCTTCGCTCATACTTTTGCCTTATCTAATTTCATTTTAGACGAATCTGGGGCCTATTTCTGGTTCTCCATCTCACTCCAACTGATTTACGCTAATATTGTAATTTACTAAAGATGTTACAGCAATTTATATTACTTACAATGATTTAAAAAGCAAATAGAAGCTCCGAGATTCCAAAAGCCCAGGCGAAGATTTGGTTTAATGGTTTTTGCTTTGGGTTTTGGGTACCAATTCTGATTTGACACCAACTAATTATACTACCCTTGATTAAATATGAATTAAAGCTGGTGTTATCCTTTAGTCTAAATGCATTATTACCAGGTATTAATTCTGGATAGACTTTTCATTTAGCAACTCCTTTGCCTCTTCATCTTGGATTTATTTTATAGCCCTGCCTTTACAGCATTACATTATATATTATATATTATATAAAAGTTACCGATACTAGTCGCAAGCGTGGTAACCGTTACGTAAATCTGTTATAAGTAACTTATTACCGACCCATTCCTGTTTCTTGGGTTTTGATTCACATAGTACTGAGATCTTGAAGTTAACTTTCCTATTTGAATAACAAACTACATGAATAATAATGGTCTATATAACTCTTTTGAAATCTAGATTTAATACGAATGAACGATCTACTTTATGATTTTTTATGAAAAAGAACTCATGAATTTCAATTACTAAGGAACTTTTGCATAAAATTCCACAAAAAGCAGCAAAATGGTTTTATCAGGGCAATGGTTTTACCATTATAAAAAAAGGGTAAGCAAGTTTACAAAGAATCTCAATATCGCCCTTTCCCAAATTGAGAGAGGAGAAATTCATTAGTGGATTTCCTACAACCATAAATGTGAATGATGGAAGCACATTAGCAACTATCATGCACTGAGCAAACACTGGGAACATATTCATAAAAAATCAATATTAATAGCTTTCAACCAATTACATTGAAAAATATGCTGCCAGAAGGAATGGAAAATCATTTTTGGAACCTAAATATCTTATAATCAATCCTTTTGAAAGTGGACTACTCGGATAAGTTCTAAAAATCCAAAAAGATTTGTTTATTAATTCTGCGTCGAAAAAAATCCATCCTGTAGAAGATAGAAAACATTTGAATTACTCAATTATCTAGCCAATAACTTGTTTTGCAGGAGAAATGCCACTGACCATTGGACCAATTTTCGTTTAACTATTTCTCACTGTGATCTTAATTCAAATATTTTTTCCATTGTGGTGGAAAGCTAGCTTATATCCAAGGAGCCGAAGAAATGTAGTTTGCTTTGAACCTTGTAGCTACCATCCTATAGCCTTCATGTGTATGATTTCTAAGATATTTGAATCTATCCTCGATTCTCATTCTTGGATTATCTGAAATCTCATATCCTTCTTTTCAGTTCTTCAGTATGGCTTTTGACATTGGAGGTCAACTAGAAATATACTCTTTTTATTTGTCAGAATTCATGGTCTTTTTACCCCCATAAGAAGGGACATGTGAAGTTTTGGTGTTGATCATGACATTTTCTAAGTCTTATTTTTCTGATATAATAAGCGTATCAGCTTTATGAACTTCCTTCCATCCGATTTCCGCTTTTATTTTGCTCACTCATCATCATTCCTTCCAAATTATTTTATATATGTAGTTACTAACTGAGCTATTTATCCCCTCTTCCTTTACACTTAACAGTGGTGTTCCTCGGAGTCTTATTTATATTCTGTTCTAGTTCTGCTTTTCACTAACGCCCTTCTCAGCAGTTCTTCCAATCATTTCTTTTCTTTATACTGGCGACTTGACATTCCAGTGTTCTTACAAATTTAAAATCATTTCCCTCTTTCGTATTCAGAATTGAATCTGGAATTTTTCTTTTTGATTTCATTCTCTTATATCTAGAGGGAGAAGGATATCCCATGGATTACTTCAACGATCTGAAATTCAACTCTTTAAAAGCTCAATTTATAAATAATTCTCTCACAAGAACACACCAACTTACCCGCCTTGTTCTCAACGTAAACAAAATTGTCTTAGATATCTCAAATTACAAAGGTTGGGAGGGCAATTTCAATAAAGCGGAGTTATTTCACCTGTAGGAGAGAGTCATCCATCCCTGTACGTAGTACTGATTCCACATTTTTTCACGTTTCATCTTTGCTTATCTTTTTAAAAAGGTAGGGTAGGAGGACTAAAAAGTAGCTCCCTATCTCGTCCTTATAAGTTACTATAGTGCCGTTATTCAGAAGAGCTACCCATTGCATTCCACCTCCTTTACGACACCCATTGCATCAGAGGGGGTGTGGTGTCTGCATATAAACTCAGTGGAGATCAGTTCCTGCTTTATATCACCTCCTCCTCTTCTCAGAATTCCCCGTTATGTGAACATCTTTCCACTTGTAGAATTTAAACCCGATGCAAGTTTAGAGCTCAATATCTGTTCATCTAAGAATTGCGCTAGGTATGAACTAGCAAGGTCTATGAAGTGATCTTTTTGACATCCACGAATATCGAAGAGGTTATGGATCTTCAGTATTTTATCTTCAGCACTTCAAACAAATAAAGCATTTTAAACTGTTATGATAAAAGTTATGTTTAAACATTTGAAATGTCTATTTTTGGTCATGTAAATATTATGAATTTAGTTAAGAGAGTAAAATTTGTGCACCTCTCTCTCTCTCTCTCTCTCTCTCTCTCTCAAAAAAATCTCTCTCTCTCTCTCTCTCTCTCTCTCTCTCTCTCTCTCTCTCTCTCTCTCTCTCTCTCTCTCTCTCTCCTCTCTCTCCCTCTGTATCCTCCTCCTCCTCCTCCTCCTCCAGTCCTCCTCCTCCTCCTCCCTCCTCTTCTTCTTCTTCTTCTCTTCTTCTTCTTCTTCTTCTTCTCTCTCTCTCTCTCTCCTCCTCCTAATTATCTATATCCACTAATTTAAAAATAGGTCATTTAATATTTAGAGCTTTATTATTCAAGTTATATTTTAAAAATTGAACTTTCTCTAAATTTCCAACCAATTAAGATTCTTCCGCAAATAACCAAATGTTTTGCCTCGAACATTCTCCTATCTGGAAAATAGCAAAGAAAATTGTTTTTGAAATTAGTATTTGAGTTAAGTGCATTCTTTTAAGCAGAAATATTTATCTTATTTTTATGTAATTTATACATTATACAAGATACTAAATAATGTCGTTAAATATAGAGAAAATATTGTTTAGAAATGTCATGATAAAAGATAGATCTTCTTCTCGACCACACTTATTGTGCCGGATGCAGATGGCGCCATTGTCTTTCATCACGTCACTAGTTTTAGCATTTTTCGATTACTTTTACTCTATTCTTCCTCTTCCACTAATTTTCGTGAATTAGTAACAGCGTAAAATAGAGGCAGCAACGCTCGACTATCTCAA
>JABUQX010089646.1:22500-25000 GCA_015478945.1 Trachelipus rathkii | reverse complement strand
GAGATAAGGTAATATATTAGGGTGTGAGTGAGAAGGTAGGAATACGGGTGACGCCTACCTGCCTAAGTTATATATATAGTAGATATATACTATAGAGCCTATTATATAGTGTGAGAATATAGTAAGTCTGTGTCTATAATATATAATACGTAGTCAATACCGTAGTAGGTGAGGGTTATATAAAACATTATATAATATATATATATTATAAATATATATATATATAATATATATAATATATTTATATAGATATATATATATATATAATATTATAATATATATATATATATATATATATAATAATCAGATCATGTGAAATATAATAATTATATGCCCTAGAGCACAAATCCGATATATATTATTAGTCTAGAAATTGACTTCTCCCTCCGGTTAAATATATATTTATATATATATATAATAATATATATATATATATTTATTATATATATAATATATATATATATATAAATATGTATATATTTTATATATTATATATATAATATATATATATATATATAATATATATATAATATACATATATAATATATATTATATATACGATATATATATATATAATATATATATATATATAATATATATATATATATATATAATATATATATATATATATATAATATTATATATATATATTATATATATATATATATATATTATCTATATTTATATAATATATATTATATTATTATATATATATATATATATATATTATAATATTATATATATATATATATATATATATATATATATATATATATATAATATATATATATATATATAATATATATATAATATATAATATATTATATATATATAATATATATATATAAATATATAAATTTATATATATATATAAATATATAATATATATATATATATATATAATATATATATATATATATATATATATTATATATTATATATATATATTATATATATAGTATATATATATATATATTATATATATATATTATAATATATACATATATATATATTTATATATATATATAAATATATATATATATATATATATTATATATATATATATTAATATTATATATATATATATATACTATATATATATATATATATTATATATATTAACATGGATTCAAGCAAAATCACTCAACCACAAAAGCTCGTACAAATATCATGCAACCAATAGTAAACGGCTTAAATCTCAGGCCCACACACAAAACATTACTAATATGAGCAATCGACCATAAACAAAGCTTTTGAACACACGTTCCAGACACCAATCCAATCCACAAAATAATAAAATCAAATATCCCCACTAATTTAAAGAAATTCACCAACAAGAAATCACGTACAATAAACATTAAAAACGGTGTACCTCAAGGAGCAATCCTATCCCCTACCTTATTCAACTTATTCACTGGGACCTATCACAACCACAAACAAATCATACAAACATAACCTACGCACATCATGTAACCATAGTCACCACACACCAGTTCCTAAATACATCTACTAATCTGAGCTAAACAATACAATAACCAAATTCAAACCTGGTTGACCAATGATAAAATGTTTGCATCACCTAATAAATCTTCTATTACTCTAATCACAACTGACCGTCAACTTGGCTCAATCAACCGGAAAATCTCATAAAAAACATCGCTATCCATTAAACAAATACCCAAAATTTTTTGTAGTAAAACACTGACACACATTTGACTTTCACAAAACACATAGAAAACATAACATCAGTAAACAGGAAACTAAACATAATAACAACCATAGCCGGCACTGGCCTCAATAATAATAAACAGATATCCACCACCATACACAAACAATACATCCGCCCAACACTTAACTACACCTCACGAATGTGGCACCCGTTTTTAACCAAGGATAACATAAGAAAACTATAAACAGCCAAAAGCAAAGCACTCAGAATTATAAGAGGATGACATCTATAACACCCCAACAACACCTAACATGAAGAAACCAAAAAATTGCTACCTATAGACAAACATTTAGAAATGATAGGCACCCTGTTCTACGATAAACACATACATTACAACACCGTAGCTACACTGCACTTTCTAACCACATTAATCACAGGTTAAAACAACCTCCATCCTCTCCGGCATTATTCTACAAACAAATTCTGAATAACATTCCACCACCTCTACAAAACAAATCTCATAAACTAAACAAATGCACACACATACACCTAACCGAAAATTATTTCAGAAACCCACATCCAAACAATAAACAAATACTCATTCTTCACCCAGATAATAGCACCAGAATTCAAACGTTCTCTTACAATAAACATTCAGTCATCTTGGACCAAGCTAAGATCGGTTCACCACCCAATACTTCCAACATTTATAAATTATAGATTCAAACCTTAAGCCAAAACCACTTACAAGCATCTGCACAAATCCAGCGGGTCCCGGAAATTGTGTCACATTTCATACTTGACAGTCCATCAACGCGACCATCCAGAGAA
>JABUQX010089645.1:25000-30000 GCA_015478945.1 Trachelipus rathkii | reverse complement strand
CGCGTGAGGACCAATATGCCGGTCGCTATACAGCTGAGCTATCCTCCAAGCCAAAAACTTGGATTCAAGAACAACTATAAAGCAAACGAGTTCCCGTCAAGGCGACATCACCAGGTGTCCGGCCTGTCCTATCCTCGTTCTTTATAATTTAGATGTTAAATATTGCATCAATAATTCGCAATTAGATTAAGATGTAAAGAAAGAATTATTAATGAGAAGGTTCAACAGCCAAATGAAAACTGCCTGCTTCAGCTGGATTGAACCACCGCATATGTTGCAGCGTGGGCAATATGGGCCCTGGTGCATACAACTGAAGCTATCCATCCAAGCCAAAAACTTGGATTCAAGAACAGTTAAAAAGCAACCGAGTTCCCGTCAGGGCGACATCACCAGGTGTCAGCCTGTCCTATCCCCTGTTCTTTATATTTAAGAATGTAAATATTGCAATAATCGCAATTACGATAAGATGTTAAAGAAGAACTTTAATGAGAGTAAAGGAATAACACTTGCCTTTCTCTGGGGTTGAACCCACCGCATGTTGGCTGTGAGGACAATATGCCCCGGTTGCCATACAACTGAGCTGATCCTCCAGCCAAAAACTTGATCAAGAACACCTATAACAGCAACCGACGTTCCCGCTCAAGGCGACATCACCAGGTTGTCAAGCCTGCCTCCCTCGTTCTTGTATATTTTAGATGTGTAAATATTGCATTAATAATCGCAATAGATAGGATGTTTAAAGAAAGAAATTATTAATGAGAAGGTAAAGAATAGAATGCCTTCTCTGGCGATTGAACCACGCATGTTGCGCGTAAGGGACAATATGACCGGTGCCATACAAGTGAGCCTATCTCCAAGCAAAAAAAACTTGGATTCAAGAACACCTATAATATATTATTATATATTATATAATATATATATGTTATATATATATATATAATATTATATATATTATATATATATATATAAATATATATATATATATATATATATTATATTATATATACTATATTATATATATCTTAAATAAAGTTTTTAACATTGTTGATTGAATTTAAAGAACGAAATAAATAAATACATATGCAAATATGAAAATAAATAAATAAAATGAAGGGAAATGTCAAAATAAATAAGTAAAGTAAAATAAATAGATAAATAAATAAATAAAATAAAAATAAATAAATGTAAAATAAATTAAAAAATACAGAATAAAAATTTAAAATAATAAATTTAGAAGAAAAAAAAAAGGATTTTTCATTTTAAGCTGCAAAGTGAGATAAATGATTGTAAAAATGGAACTCGGCAAAAATTAATCTTCTTTTTTTTATTTTTTTATAATTTTTTTCATTCTTTTAAATTATTAAAAAAAGGCTAATTTGGTAATTGACTTACGGCTTAAGGGGGGGGGGCCTCCCCCAAATTTTTCTTTTTTTAACTTCTTTTAATTGCAAAATTTATTTTCGAGACCCTGAAAAAAAATTTTTTTTTTGGTTTTTATTTAAAAAAAAAAAAAATGAAAAAAAAAATATGAGGGTTTTAATGGTTATTTTAAGTTAATTTTTTTATATTAATATTAAGTCCTTCAATCATCGTTATATTTAGGATAAAATCAATAATAGCAGCAACAATCAATTACTTCTTCTGCTAATAATAATAATTTAAAATAATAGAGTAATAATAATAATAATAAAATCAATAATAATATATAATATCTTTAATATCTAATGTTTTTGATTTTGATTCAAATAATTTAATTCAAATAATAAAAAGATAATTAATAATAATAATATAATAATAATGAAGACATTTTCTACCACTAACTAATACGTTCTACATATTACTGCTACTACTATGGCTACTAATATAACTAATATTTACTATTGTTGTCCATGCTGTAGGGAGTAAAAAGATGTATAGAAAGTTACATAGGAAGGTTGAAATTTTTTGAAAAAAAAATAATGATTTTCTGAAACAGCTTTTAAAAAAAGCTTCTTAATTCCCTTATTCACAGAAATTCTCTAATGTAAAAGTTTACAAACCTTTGGTGAGTTTTTACGCCCAAAAACAATCATCCTAAATCGGTGACTACTACTACTACTACTACTACTACTACTACTACTACTAAAAATAAACAAATCTCATTTGAAGAAAATTTTTAAAATCAATGCTACTACTACTACTACTACTACTACTACTACTACTACTACTACTACACTACTACTAACTACTACTTTACTACTACTACTACTACTCAACTTACTAAAAATAAACAAATTTCATTTGAAGGACCTTTTTTTTTAAAAAAAAAAATTGAACTTATTTGCAAAATGGCGCCAAAAGAAATGCATAAGAACGAGTGCATAAACGAACGAAATCTGAACAGAATGAATGATAAGAGATTTGACAAGAGACTAATTTAAATAAGAGGTTATTACAAAGTGGTGAGCTGGAACCGTTTCAAGCGAATCAGTAGCTAACTAATTTGTTTATCGAATAAGCATGAAAACAAACCGGCAGTCAGGTTTTATGACTAAGCATAGAAAACCTGTTGTTAAAATTTTTAACAGCTCATCACCTTTAAGGCAAATACAAGTATATACCCTATATATCATATAATATATAAATATATATATATATAATATAGTATACTATTATATATATATATTATATATATATATATAATTATATATATATATATTATATATATATATATATATATATATAGTGCATGGAGGTTCATTATGAGTTATTATAAGTATTATGACCTATTATGACATATTATGACTATAACTTTTATGAGCTATTATGAACTCATTATGAATGAGTTATCATGACTTATAATGCATTATATAAGATGTGAACTATATTATGACTATCTAGTTAGTAGCAGCTGTATAGTAAGTAGTAGTGAGTAGTAGTAGTAGTTAGTTAGTCGTCGTAGTAGTCAGTAGTAGTAGTAGAAGTAGTATTAGTAGTAGGTAGTCAGCTAGAAGAGTTTTCCTTTGCATTGAAAATAGAATGATTAACGTGTTATGTAAATTATTATGCTCTATATTTTTTACAATATGAATTTTTCAAATGAATAAGGCAAAACCTAATATTGCATCTTACTAACTGAATATTATCCGAATATAACTAAGATAATAATAACATAATAATAATTAATAATGAATAAGTAATAAATTAATAATAATAATAATAATACATTCAATAATAATAAATAATAATATATAATAATATACATAATATTTAATAATAATAATACATAAATAATAATAATAATATAAATGAATGATAATAATTGAATATATATATACATAATAATAATAATTAATATATAAAATAATAATAATAATCAATAATAAAAATCAATAAATAATAATAATTAATATATATCAATAATATTACTCCCCAAAAATCGAATTATAATAATACATAATACATCAATAATATTATAATAATAAATAATGTATATATTATCATGACTAAGCATATGAATTAAGTGACGTGAATATTGAATAATTGTTTTAAGATGAGGAAGTTTACTACGAATTTTCAAAACCTTTTGTAACTCTGACTGATACTCGACAACCCAAATCTGAGCACCTTACAATTTTTTGCACACGATGTTCGCAAGCTTCCACTGTGTCTATTATGTAATTTTTTCCTCATGTTCATTTCCTTTTACTTTCACTCCATCGTAACCCTAACTACTGATATTAGTTAATGCATATAGGGATATATAATATTAGTATATATATATATAATAGCTAGACGTCAGTTATATAAATATAATGATAGATTTTTTATATAGATAGTATATAGTTAATATATATATATACGGCTGATAGAAGCTATATATATATACTATACTGAATCCGGGGCGGCCTAATACGTATACCATAATAAAAAATTATACCTGAAGATCTGAAATCTTTCAATTGCTTCTATTGTCTTGATAAAATATTGATATCAATAATGTATATATATATATTATATATATAGGTATTATTACTAGTGATATATATATAATTATATTATATATATATATATTATTGAGTATATAATATATATATATAACTACATATATATATATATATTACAATCTCTCTTCCTATAAGTAGTTTTTTAGGAGCAGGGGATATAGTATATATATATATATATATAATTAATATATATATATAATATATATAAAGGTATATATATATACTATATAATATTATATTTTATATATATAATATATTGATATATATATATATAGCTTATATCATGATATATATATATATAGTATATATTATATAATATATATAATATATTATATATTAATATATATATAAATATATATATATATATATATATACTACCAATTTATTTAAATGAGACAATATTTTATTGCTTTCAATGCTAGAAAAAACTAAATAAATCAATGAAATAGTAAAAAGATTTTATGAATGTGAAATGTTTATTGTGATTCTGGCATAACATTTTACAGAAAATTCAAACATCTAAAATCAGAATTTTTTTTTTATCACCCTCGGTTTTAGCACACTAGTGTCATAAGTGTAGGTAATTATACACATTTATCTCAAACTTAACCTATAGGTCACAAAAAAAGCAAATAAATCAGTAAATTATAAAAAAAAACGGTAGGTGTTTGAGAAAAATTATTTATATATTTTAATTAATTGTAAAATGTTTTATTAAGATTTGGTATTTTTCCATGTGTTGCCAATTTTTTTACTTTGTTCCAAATGTAACAATCATAATTATTTTTTTTTTAGTCACCCACAATTTTAGAACACTAGTGTCATAATTGTAGGTAATTATACACATTTATCTCAAACTTAACCTGTGCGTCACAAAAAAGTAAATAAATTAATAAATTATATAAAAAAAACTGCAGGTGACTTAGAAAATTATTTATATATTTTAATTAATTGCAAAAATTTCAAATATGATTAGGTATTTTTCCTTGTGTGGCCAAAATTCTTTACTGTTTC
>JABUQX010089645.1:10000-12500 GCA_015478945.1 Trachelipus rathkii | reverse complement strand
GTGGAAACTGAGGATGACTTGCGAAATCGGATAATTGGTGGGTGTAACTCAATCAGAAACGACCCTGGTGTTTTTGAAAGAGTTCGGCAGTCAATGAGGAGAAGATTGGATTCGTGCATCCTAGATGCAGGTGGTCATTTTCAACAGTTCTTGTAGATTAAGAAAGTTTACATGTATTGTTTGGTAATAAATGTTTGTTATTATCGTAACTTTTGTTCCCCCTGTATCTCCGAAACAAAGCGTGTTTTCAAAAATCATCAAAGGACAAAATATCCTTAGAATACTCCAGGGAATAACCTCTTGAATTTTTGCCGTATGTTTACTAAACACCCTGTATATAAAGGGAGTGTGTTCCAGGCTTTATCAGTGGAATATATGTAAGATTGAGCATAGCAGTTAATTCTGGGATCAGGGTGTTGAACACGGAAAGGATTAGAATCATTAGATCGTGTAGAAAGGTGTACCGCACGAGCCTTCTCAATGGAGGAGGTATGCGACTGGAGAGTTCAGAAAAGCAGTGTCCATTGTAATAGATAGATAGATAGATAGATAGAGAGAGAGAGAGAGAGAGAGAGAGAGAGAGAGAGAGAGAGAGAGAGAGAGAGAGAGAGAGAGAGAGAGAGAGAGAATGTGATCCTTTCCAAATACGATAACGAGAGAAAGAAGCACCAAGAATATCTAAACACAGACGAAGGTTTGATTTACGTGTTTTCGAAGTAGATGCCGCTACCGTGGCTCAAACGGTAGAGCGACGGAGTCGCATGGCAAGGTCGCGGGTTCGAATCCTAGGTAGAAATTACCTAGAGAAGTTCCCTCCTTGAATATGTCTATGCCCGTAAGGTGTGAACTTTAAAAAAAAAAAAAATAAATAAAAAAAATATATTACTTTTGTGGAAGATTATGTCGAGTAGTAAAATGAAGGAACTGAATTTTTGAAAGATTGAAAACAACCCTCTTCTCAATGCCCCAATTTAGAAATTCAAGAAAGATAATAAACTAGTTGCTCCAAGGCAGCCCTCCTTGCATAAGTTACTTGTTAATGGGTGGAACATGGAAAGGAGTGATGAAGGGTGAAGTTATAAGCATAGGGGTGGAGAGGTGATAAAGTAATAGAGAGGTCATTGTTGAAAAGTAGAAAACAAAGTTGGGGATAGGAGAGGCCCCTAAAGAAACCCACTAATTATGAATTTGAAGGATGAATGGTGGCCATCATCAACTGCAGCTATGGAACGACCAGAAAGGATATCAGAGAGAATGATAGATACAGAAAGAGGAAGGTCTAGAGATCAAAACTTTGTTCTAGACTCTATTAAAGGCTTGCGATATGTCCACCGCCACATCAAAAGATTCACCGATATACCCGAGGGAAGAGGATCAAGAATCAGAGAGAGGAAAAAGTAGATCACCAGTGTAACGTTTCTTACGAAAGCCATGCTAAGACATACTAAGTCATACCAAGTCATACTAAGCCATACTAAGCCATGCTAAGCCATACTAAGCCATACTAAGCCATACTAAGCCAGATAAGATTAGAAGAACTGGGATGTTTCAAAATCTTCCTATTAAGGATAGATCCAGAAACTTTAGAAAGAACAGAGTTTAGGGCGAAAGGGCGATAGGGCGATAGGGTGATAGGGCGAAGTGTTAAAAGGATTCTTTTTTTCGGCAAATAATGAATGAGAATTTGAATGAGGATTTGAAGGTCGAAGTAGAAAGACAGAGACGAAATAATTTACCAAGACTGGGTGCAAGCTAAGAAGGATAAATTTTGAGAACCACATTACGAATAACAACAAGACCGTACTCCTTCTTGGTGTTAAGCTCATAGAGAACTTCAATAGTTTCACCTGAGTTTCTGTTAAAAATAAGAATTGAAGATGAGAAGTGATACTGAACAAAGTGGATATGAGAGAGAGAGAGAGAGAGAGAGAGAGAGAGAGAGAGAGAGAGAGAGAGAGAGAGAGAGAGAGAGAGAGAGAGAGAGAGAGAGAGAGAGAGAGACGCGGAAATTAACGGAAAGAGAGAGAGAGAGAGAGAGAGAGAGAGAGAGAGAGAGAGAGAGAGAGAGAGAGAGGACATCGATGGTCGCGGAAATTAACGGAAAATAAAAACCGTGCCTGTAATTTAGTGACGGCACCAGCCCCGACACCGGAGGCTGTCAACTCGCAACCGGTGATGGGGCTAGTTTGTAAGCCGAATTTCTTTCCTTTTCCGGGCCTAGTAGTATGGTCGCCATTTTTTATTCATTTTCAAAACAAAGAAAATGTTGTCTGCAATAGTGTTTATGGTGTGAGAATAAAGTAGATCCTACTTGAGTTTAGGATGAATATAGAAGGTAGAGCAAGGGGGGCGGGGAAACCATTGAGTACTGTAGTGCAATAGGATGTATAGGAAGACTTCATCATTAATGGTGGTAATCTCGTCGCTTTCGAAGCTTCGTCCTAGCTCATATATATATATATATATATTATATATATATATATATATATTATTATATATA
>JABUQX010089645.1:2500-5000 GCA_015478945.1 Trachelipus rathkii | reverse complement strand
AAGGGTTTTTTAAGAAGATCGGGGTGGTCAATTGTCTATAAGCAGTTTAGATTTTCTTAAGAAGTGTTTGGATGATAAAATTGTTCCTAATTCACTCTTACCTATATCCATATAATTAATTTGGGATCATGTCGTTTATCTGCCTCCACCTCCATATACATATCGATTGCATGGATTCGAACACATTTCATTAAAGTGAAATAAAACTGTGTAGAGTCAAATTTAAACTATAGTAATAAAACAGCTTTACACCTTTAAAAATATTATAAAAAAAAGTTTAAATCTGTGTAAACTAACGTAACTCAACATAACCTTACTTAACGTATCATAACCTCACTTAACGTAATTTATTTTAAATTTATAATTTATTTCAATTTGCATTGTTTAAAAAAAACACGCTTCTAGCGTACATTTTGTTCGATAACGTAGGTTTTAAAAAAAAATGACAAGCTTAACTGGAAGCAGATAATCGACATGAACCATAATTTGATAAATATAACCCTTTTTCTAAGCGAAATTATAAAACGAAGAATTTTAATCGTTAAAAAGCAGACTAACTACAAATTTATGCTTACAAAATATGCTTTCCAAAAATTTTTACGCAAATTTCATTTACTAAATTTAGATATGAACGTGCTTTGTAATATTTTAAACTATGCCCATGCTAAAAAGGTGATTAAACGAGATTTTTAAATAATAAACTAAATAATAAAAAAAAAAACATGATTTAATGGGTTAATGGGTTAAAGATTCAAATTTTAACTTGATCGAAAACAAATCATATTATGAACTAAAGTTCCATGAAAAAGTCATTTTGGGTTACGGTTTGTCAATGGGGTTTTCTGAGAGCGATGATTTGACAAATTTTATAATAAATTTTCAGAAGTTTGAAAAAAATTCGAAAAAAAAATTAGACTCTTGTTTACTAAAGGGTTTTCTTTTTCATTCTTTGATTAATAATAACGGTAATAATCTGCTAAAATGTTTAATAGATTCTATGTATAATTTGAAAAATAATGATAGCATAGTTATTAGCAAGTCAGATAAGGGCAATAAACTAGTGATTTTAGATAAAACTGATTACATTGGAAAGGCCAACATGTTATTATCGGATACTTCAACTTATGGGCCAGCATCCCGAAGAGGCCAGGCATGTAACTAGAAAACTATAACATCTACAGGAAAATAAATAACATTTTTTATTTCAGCAAGCAATTTCATCGATGAAACTTAAAAAAAAATTATTTTATTGTAATATTTATTAATAACACCTTAAATATTAGTATAATCTTAGATCTGGCAAGCGTTCGCTGTGATTGACCTTGAATCCCTGCATTCGTTCACGAGAGCAAGAGTTACCAAATAGTATTTTATTTTTACGCTTTGGAGAAAATGTTATTTTTTTCTTTTTATATCCTTTTTAGGGGGTTAGAGCCGAAGGAGGGACCCCGTCGTCCCCCGGTAGGCCGAGAAACCCCGACTCTGTCCATCTTTAAGTTTTACCCGTGGGGTATTCTTTAGTTAAAAAAAAATTCAACATTTGGCAACTTTGCGCGCTTTCTCGGTACTTCGAGCTGCTTCGTAATTCTCAAAAAACAATGCTTATCATACAGCTTTCCATCATTTTTAACAATTTAAAATTTTTCAAAAGCGTTATTTTTTTTTTAAACATGGATAAAAATGTCTCCTGATTAATAAAATGTTTTTTATTTTCTTGTAGCTGTTATAGTTTTTTAGTTACATGCCTGGCCTCTTCGGGATGCTGACCAACTTATGAAAGGTTGACCTCTAATCCTTTAAAAAATTCCCAAAAGAGTTAAGTTAAAAAATTATCGCTTGTTTACCAAAACTTTCACAATTCTATGGTCTGCCAAAAATACACAAGCAAGATATTCCTCTCAGACCTATTATCTCAAATGTTAGTAGTGTAACTTCTAATTTGGCCTCGTGGTTGGGCAGTGAATTAAAAAACTTAATCAGTAATATTTCTATTTCACATATAAAAATTCTCAAGATTTCATTGAAAAAATTAATAACGAAAATTTCACTAATAAATATGTAGTTAGTTTTGGCGTTGTGTCGTTGTTCACTAGTGTTCCGATTGATATAGCTTTGGATTGGTTAGAAAGGTTTATCTCCGATAATATTACTTCTCAATTTCCTTTGAAAAATATCAGGAAACTTATTGAACTATGTATGGAACAGTCGTACTTTCGGTTTAATAATGCTTTTTATAAACAAAAGTTAGTTTGGTCTCAGTATTGGGTCCCTCTCCCTCTCCCCAATTATTATTAGCAATATATTCATGGAACTATTTGAAATGAAATATATATTTTGTGAGAATGGTATACCGAACATTAAATGGTGGCGGTATGTTGATGATGTATTTGCCATCCTTCCAAATAATGTGGACCCACAATTGTTACTTAATAATATTAATAATAAGCTACCGTCCATTAAATTTACAGTGGAGAGGTCTGTTAATGGTAGATTGCCTTTT
>JABUQX010089644.1:32500-33677 GCA_015478945.1 Trachelipus rathkii | reverse complement strand
CAAGTGGCAGGAAGGTGGCTGGTGCAATTAAACCTTTGGCGTGTGTAAGGGGACTAAGTCATGGGTGTCTTCCGGTTTTGAATAAGGTTGTGTTAATATATAGAGGTGAAATTACGGTGTGGAATGAGGAATATATAGATCAAAAGCGTTATTTGTGCAGATGGATAATCTTGGGGTCGTGTTAGGAGTGAGAAAAATTGATAAAATTAGGAATGAACGTAATAAGGGGTTATGTGGTGTGACGAAAGGTGAAAATAAGAGAATAACCGAGAGCATTAAGGTCGTTTGGACAATTGGAAAGGATGAATGGCATCCGATTGGTTAAGAAGTTGTATAGTGGTGAACATGGGCGTAGGCAGAGGGTGGGGGCACTTGACCTCCCCCTAAATCTTGGCGAAATAAAAAACTGAACCTTAGAGGTTTGCCAGACGACGTTTTTAAGGGTTTATTAGTAGAAATACTGAAAAAAAGATGCATCAATCGATAGATACTGAAGGAGTAATTACTAATTAATAACGTATTATAAACATACATTTTTTATAGTTTTAATGTGTTTTCGTTTTCATATTGGCTTGAAGTCAACTAGCTGTGTGCTTTTTATTCAGCTAGCTTCTTCAGACAGTATTCTCCGCTAGAACTTTCAGTATGTCGATAGCATTTGGCGGCTGATAAAGCTGCTATAATATATATATATATATATATATAATATTATAATATATATATATATAAATATATATTATATGTATATATATATATAATATAATATTATATATATATATATATATAGTATATATATATTATATATATATTATATATATATCATATATATATATATATTATATGGCTCAGCGTCTGGATTAAGCCGTCATATTGTATCTTAAAAACTATTAATGCTACAGAAAAACGGAATACATTGCTGGAATGCTGGTCCAAAAGTTGTTACCCAAAAATGTATAAAAAAAAAAAAAATTAATTATCTCAAAACTTACAATAGCTATAGCGAAGGAATACATTTTGGAATCTCTCGTAAAATTTTCACATAAGAAAATGTAAAAAAAAAAAAAAAAAAAAAAAAAAAAATTCTTGTATAATTAATAGTAATATGTTAGAAGTGCCTATTTAGAGACGCTTTTATTGGTTTTTCGTTAAAATAAATAGACTTTCTATTAAATCTTGC
>JABUQX010089644.1:5000-27500 GCA_015478945.1 Trachelipus rathkii | reverse complement strand
AATCCAGAACTGGGAAAATATTGCCTATTTGTGGCTTGATCCCATCCTGATATTGTTGATATGGGACGTTGTTGCCTAATTACAGGGTCTGTAATATTATCTGATGCTGAGTATTCGTCTCCGGGCGTCCTGCCATCTTGTATGATGATGGGCGATGTTGTTGGATTACAGGGTCTGTAATATTATCGGATCGATGTCTTTCATACTGTTCATACATTTGAGCAAACTGTAATTTGAATTCTTCATAGAGGAAACCTGAAAATGGGAATTGCAATTACATAACCAATAACAACACACTTTCCAAATGAAAAATTTAAAAAATGAAAATTTATTTATTATTTGCAATAAGTTTAAAAATATATAAATATAACATTATAATCAACTCGGCCATAACCTTTTCTCAAAATACACATGTGAGATCATAATTAACATTACTCAATTCTAGCTTGTTTGTATAGTTTCTATCTTAAACATTATTATCTCTTACCTTATTAATAAATAATAATATAATAAAAAAAAAAATAAATAAAAAAGAATAAATAATAAAAATAAATAAAAATAATAAAAATAAATAATAAAAAGAAATAATATAACTAAAGTAAACAATACAAATAAATAAATAATATAAATAATAATATAAAAATTAAAATAAAAATAATAATAATACATAATAAACAATAATATAAATAGAGATGGATAATATGAGATCAAGTAATTAATATAAGTAATAGATTCAGATATAGATAATAAGTAATAATAATAAATAAATAATAAAAATAATAAAAAATGATGATGATAAAATTTTGAAAAGACCAACCTTTGAATGAACAATTGCAAGCGTATCAACCCAAACTCTCCAGCCTCCATATTCATATTTTATAGCATGATGTAAGAGCATACGGAATAAAGAGTAAACCATGTCACTTATTTTCTGCTCTTCTGTTGTTCTTGGATGAATGTAAGCAAGAGCAATTAACCACTCCTTATAAGAACAAGTTATCGAAATTGAAAGAATTCATTCAAGATTTAAGTACGAGTGCTTTAATACCACTAAAACCAATAGATTTTATTGATAAAATAATGTAAAGATTTGTACAAACCTGCCAAACAGACATCTGAAGAACAGTTCGTCGATTATCTCTGTTATTATTACAAAGTAAAGTCTCATTTTCTAAAGCGCCGATATTAATTCCTTAAAGGAAATTGGGGAATATCATCTCAAGTATTTTTTATCTCTATCTTTGATACGCCAGTAAGCTTTAGGAAGGAACGCCTATCTGTAATCTATTATCTTCTCAGAGTGAAAAATAATTGCTGTGGTTGTCGGTGGGAATAATAGTATTCAAAAACCTTCGATAAAGGATTTATCATATTATCTTTTATCTTTCCTTTCTGGCACATAGTTCTGATTGTATAAATACTTCCTCTTCTCTCGATCTATCTTTGCCCACTATGCCCTTATATCTGTTTGCTTTCCGTAGGATCAACGTATAGCACATACTTTAGAAACTCGAATCTTTAGAAATCTATAATAATGATGTTCTCTCGAGGATTCTGCACTATCCTTACTCTCTTTTCTAATTTACTCTTACCTGCCTTACCATCCTCTCTATTATCTCATATCAAATTACCGACTTCTCTAAGCAGACGACGGTCCACCCTCTCATTAACTGATGTATATTTTGAAAAATTTCCCATCGTAACTCTAGCAAATTGAGCTCATGTTAGGAGGGTGGCCTTAAATCAACTAACCTCTGATCTTTTCTCTAATATTTATATTATATTGAGGGTGTATGTCATTGATAATAATAATAATTCCCAAAAAAAATTCAGTTCCATTCATATCTATATACTTGACATAATCTCCACACAACTTTTATAACACCTCGGAATACAAAACACACAATTGAAACCTTCGTCTGTTCTTTTTATATCTTATGTTTCTTTTATCGTTATCTTTCTTGGAAGGATATCATACTCCCTTTCTTAAATCAAGCTCTTAAAAATCGGTTTAGTAGATCAGAAGCATTTGCGGATTTTGTGTCATGCAACACTCATTTACTTGCTCTTTTTTCAGATCATCGACTCAATCCAACCTGGATGAGTATGTACTCAGCACAACTGTCGAAGGTTCCAGTCAAGCACGACTCACCGTGGATCAAGTGAGTCAAGCAGTGTTTTGTCTTATCACTTCTTGCCTTTCATTAAATTGTGCCTGTGAGTTACCGAAACATCGAACTGTGGCATTATCCTCTCTATACTATCGCCGTATTTGAAAAGCTACAGTCTGTCTTCATGAAACTCTAGTTCTCCTTCTCACTTCTCTCAAATTGAGAAATGAGTATCGTTGAGACACGCCTTTTAACCGAGTTATCATTATCATTTCTCTCTATATCCTTATACTCGCTGAATCTCTCTCCAATTGATCATTATAATAACATATTGTCTCTCTAACAAGCTTAGATGCTAACATTCATATCTAGGTACAGACTATATCTACAAGTCTTACCTTATATTCCAATTCCTTCCAAAATGACCTTTACTTGATCATAATCATTTAAGCATATATGTTAATTGTATATCAAAGGGTACGTTTATTTTTGTTTCATGATTGAAGAGTAATGAAAGTATTAAAGATAAGGGCTGGGAGGCGTGTTTCGCCCTGGTAGTCACAACTTTCGAGTGCTGCTGGGGTCGGTATGTTCCTTTTGCCATTCGGCGAGCCTATTTGCAGGAGGTTTGTAATATTCCCGTAAATTTCAATTCGCGATAAAGACCTGTTATGTCAGGATTTTTCTATTTCTTTAACTTCCTTTCAAGCATCTTCCTGCTCTTTTGGTTTTCGTTTCTTGATCGTTAGCTGTTTTGTGATGTCCGATTATCAGCCTATAAACTAGTCAATGGTGTTTCTATAGGGGCTCATATTTAATTCTCTTTCTCCCTTTTCTATTATGATCTTCACTGTCACTGTTTTTCTTTTTCTATTTTAGGCATATCTCATATACGCCATAGCCAGATAACTGAGCGAGCAGCCGTATATACGTTTATTGTGTCATCAGGAGCTGAACCCTTTTTTGAACTTGGTGTCGGGAAGAAAAAGTTAGAATTATGGCCTTCCAGTTCTCGACACCTAATGCAACAGAATTATGAATTCATAGCTCAGCTCCCTCTTCTCCCGAAAAGATGTAGCTCACGAATAACTGTTGCTCAGCATTTCCCTAGAGGTCAGTTCCTTATTTGTATCACACTTTGGGTATATTAGAGCTTTGAAATAGCTATTTTACACAAATGTCTGTCACATAAATTAGAGCAGTGTACTAGTTGTAGAACAGTACTGGAGGTATCTGACTTTCCTCTTACTCCTTTATTTTTCATATTGCGGAAGAGAAACTTTGTGATGTTGAACCATCACAACCTTCAAAATAACCTTACAGTAACCCCCGTCTGCTTTACCATCTATTATAAATAAATATTTCAACAGATACAATACTACAGCTTACTTCGAACACACCCATCTCTCTCAATCGCTCTTCTCAATGATTAATATTGATTGGTGTCTGGTTGATTCTCTCCACGTACAAGATGGATCGCGTTTCGCGGAAATGGTCCCCCCTCGCACAAGTTCAACCATCTCATAATCTTTGATGGGAAAATTTTATTGGTGATGTTTCTTTTTATAAAGCTGTATGGTACAGAAAACTAGTGAAAATTTTGATGTGTTTCTACTATATTCTTGTTTTTTGTTACCTATTTTCATAACACTACACCTAAAAGACAGAATTTAGTCATTTTTGCATCGGAAGTTGCATATACACTTTTCAGGCTAAACTCTTTGACCTTATTTTGTGAAAGAACATATTTGTTAGAAGCTATAGATCCTAAAATTTTAATTTTACCAATGGTTGTTTATATGTTTTAGGTGAATAAAGGATATGTAAAATAACTAGTTTAAGCATTCATTTTCCAATTTATAGTTATTTATTGAACATATAGGATGCACAACACTTTCGGTGAAAAAATACCAACATAGTAATGCATTGTACCAAAAGTCAAAATATGGCTTATTTAACATCTTTGGTGGGGCATGATCCTCATAGGTCTCTGCATTCCATACTACAGTTGGCTAGGCATTGGAAGAGTTACTTTCTGATAATCCGCTAAACACACACAGGGGCACATTTTAAATTTCCCGGTTCCAACTCCTATTCCATAATTTCAAAACTTCCCGAATCCAGACCAGAACCATTTATTTTGTAATAAAAAAAAATCGACCCCGCCTCTAGTTCACAATCAAAAAGGAAATCAAAATCTCTCTTAAACGGGGCGGCGATATATTCTTTACTACAGGGCGCCCGCCTTAGAACAATGTTAAACATACTATTCAACGCTACCATGCTGTTACCCTGGACATCACATTTCTTTACAGTATCATGAAATAATGTGGATTTAATAGGGTACCTTATATAAAACCATATTTAGATGGTATGATTATTATATAATATAAGGTAATTATATCGTGTGTTATATGCAATATAATGTACAAAATGTAAGTATAATAAATTCTGTTGAATTATATATGTATTATATTATTGTAATAGTTATATATATAATATATATATATTACATATATTTGTTGTATTATATGTGAATATGATTATATCATAATTTATATATTATATAATAAACTTTTCTATATCGCTACCAGTATATGCAATATAAAATCTGCATACAAAATGTAAGAATATAAATTGTAATTTATTTAAAAATAATACATTTATCATTTCATACATTATATATATATTTAGTTATATGAATAATAGTATTGATAATTATAATATAGTAAATTACTTAGGTATGCTAGTAGAAGTGTAATAAGTAGTATATATATTAATGTATAATAAGTTTTTGCATCATAATTAATACTAGTGTTATAATATATATAGTTATATTTATATTTATATGTATTATACATTAAGTTATATCAGACTGCATATATTGATTTAATTACCACAATGTTGATGTTTGTTTTAGTTAAAAGTTTAAAATGGTGCATATGCGTTCGGTTGAACTATAAGATAGAGTCAGTGTAAATGACCTCTCACTATAGATATACCGATAATCATTATGATGTGAGGAAAAACAAACAATATTCAAAGTGTTTTTGTTTTCTTGTTTTTTTAAGAACTTATTTCTCCAAAATGCATTTTGACTCGCTCTTGAGGTGCTCTTTTCAGAAATAGGAAACCAAAAAAAAATCAAAGGATGGGACCAGGTTAGAGATTTAGTGGCTCTCAGATACACCCCAAAGTCACTCGCTAAGAAACCAAAATCATGAATAAATTAAATAAAAAATCTAATTATTTGTGAGAAGAGAGATTATAGTTTTTGAACTAAGCAGTATCTCAAAAGAATAATATTCCAAAAACTACTTCCAGCAATTATCTCTACCTATGTGGGCCAAATTGATCTCATTTGTCATACCATCTGAAAATACATTGATAACTTCAGTCGTTTTCATTCTCTCAAAAACTCAGTTTATCACCAAAGTTGTGCTCCTATAGGCTCATAATACAAAATAGTTAATAGATTGCTTGTTACAGTCATTATAATCTGATGTCTGCTCGAAAAAGTGAGTGCTTCTCCACGTAGTCTTGAAATGATTTTAATGTCCATAGCTTTTTACAAATTTTTCACAAATCAAGGTTCAAAGTTGAGTCCAGCGAGTGGTACAAGATCCTATTTCGATTGATACAGCACAACCGGTCATGGAATTGCTGTATTGTTAGACATTGTCCATTGACATGCGGTCAAAAACATCGCAGAAGGAATGGTTTTGGTGTGGTGCTGGATGTCAGTACATCATATATTGCCCTCCCGGGTTGCAGGCAAGTTGTGGATAGTTTGCGTGCGGTGCGCAAAACCGGTGTGTTCGGCCGAACCTACTAACTTTGTATTCTTGAATAAAAAAAACTCTGCGAGAATACTTCGCTCGGAGCAAACCTGACGCCGTGGAGTAGCTGTAGGTACGTCTTAAAGCTTTCCCATTCAGATGGTCATGCGGACCCTCAAGAATGGTCTGATAGAGTGACTTCGCAAGGTGAAGTTAATGGTTTGTTTGTTCTAAATGAAAGACCAATGTTTAGAAATCCTCAGTTGCAGCTGTAAGCCTGTCTTGCCAATAACGGCTTGGGCAGTCCGCACAAGATAAGAAAAATAACCGAGGACCTCAGAAACAATGCAGAAGTATCCTTCATTGTGAAAAACTATGATTTTAAAATCATTGACAGATAGGAAAATAATTTTTATTAAGTATAAATTTTTTGAAATTAATAATGAAGGTTTTAGGCGTCAGCATAGCGAGAAGGTAGTTAATGAAACAATCCTTTATAATAAATTACCTGCAAGGATGAACACATTCAGGCTGCTTGGGACGAAAAAGGCTTTCAAAGAACCTGTTACAAGTTTATAAAAGCATTTGCTCTGAAATATTAATTTAGTAAAGCTGAGGTTAAGAATATGAACGTCTTTATGTTGGAAAATTCTAGATCTAGAGTGTCTTGAAAGTTTGAAGCTCTATAAAAATCGCAGGACAATCCAGACAATTTGCACTAGAGAAAGAGCTGAAAAAATTGCATCAAGTCAGTTAGCGCCGTGTGGTAGGCTGTTCGTAGTAAATATATAGAAGTAGTAGTAAAGTCCGCCCGTAGCTTTCAGTACGGTGCCACTCTGAATCGTAAAAAAGACTGGCAAAATTGAGTTACTCATTCTTTCTACCTCCATACTAAGAATCTTATATTCACGATTTGAAAGTTACAGGTATTTAGTTTGAAAATTTAGGTGCGCATGACTATTTCATCTAATAAAAGTCAGAGAACAAGCCAATCAACATACATAGATGATTGTTTTTAGATGACAGAGTTGTTTTATACCCATATCGAAACATCGATTATTTAAAAAAAATCGATGTCTTTACATTACGCGTACCTCCACAATTTTCTGCATCAAAGATTTGATTTCTAAACTTTCCTCTTGCGGTATCTATCCTACTCTCCGTAACTTCTCCTGGCTTCCGATCCAGTTGTTCTGTGGCTGATGTTTTAGAGTCTGACCTCTGTTCTTTATAGTCATTAAGTCTAGCGTCTCTTTGAGTTGAACGTAGCTTAATTGAATTAAAATAACCTCCCAAACGCTGGCAGCAACTATTTCTGAATTGGAATGTTTCGAAACAACCAATATTTCCAATACATTTCTAAATCGCATTACTACATAAGAGAAACTGATAACTTATATTTTATCATTAATCCTATCATTTTCGTAGACGTCAATCCAAATAACAATTACATCACGCTAGAAGGGCGACTTTGGAACAATTATCCTCTTATCTTCTCAAAATTATTTTAATTGGGACATGAGTAGCAAGATTGTTTATTCAATAGCTCTTCAAATACGCAGTTTCTCCACCTCTACTCGAACAAACTATGTCCACCACTAACAAAATAACAATGGTCCCGAAAAATACAGCAAGATACTATCTAATATACGAGTTCGTTTAATGTCACGCTCATATATAGTGTGTATATAGTCGTGGGCAGTGTGTATCGACGCTAAATCTATATAAGGGAGAGTGCCTCAGTACGTTGCCGGGATCGAACAAGCTCGTAGGTATTGGTAGGGGGGTTAGAGGAAGGGGAACAAGCAGATTGCAACGGGGTCCACCTAAGTAACATGTCATGTGATGGAGTTCAAATGCAACCACCGCGTGGATAGATGGTTACATAAGGGCACCTCGGGCACAAAGTCGTGGTGAAATAGCACGAAACGCATCATAACAAGCAGGCATGCTGGCGGGAATTAAAAACAAGAGTTAAAGCGAGTATAAGCAAACTTTTTATAAAACGGAGGCAGCATCGCAATCTAATCCCGTGGGCCCTTTTAACGGCGCGTGGTTAGGTCACACCTTTCTATTGATCTTACTTGTACTTCTACTGCTCTTAAGGTATCTCTCTGACGTGATGTCCTACATCTGTCTCGCGTTACGCGCAGCTCACGTCCGCGTGTCCTCTCACTGCGTTCGATCTGTTCTGGTCCACCCATGAGCACAAGAGTGCTTTACTACTCAGGTAAAAACACATGATGTCTGGTTTACAACTGGGCAGGAGCTCTTGGGAAACTGCAAGGGCACGTCGGGGCCAGTATCCTTCATAATAGGAAAAGAGGGACGTCATGGGAACACGGTGGCATGCTACCAGCTTTAGCCCATCAACTCGGTATCCGGTCTAAACCTATACCCTGTATGCTCATCGTCAAGAATCCACAGGGGCAAAACACGCACTTGACTAGACTAACCAACTACGACAATTCAGGTCAATTGACGCGAATCCTCCTAACCAGTCAATAAAGCAAAGATATATATATAAATAAATATAGACATGAGAATAAATACAACTATTGATTGGATTATTAGAATTCATCTTAGATAATTCTCTTTATAATAAACGAAATATGATCAATTGAAAGAGATTTATAGAAATAAATATGCAATGAAATTTTTTGGAATTGTTAAGAATTGAATTAGTGGATACCAGTTGGAATGATGTAAATTTACTGATTTACTGCCTCTTTAAGGTATGTAATGTTAAATAAGATGTAATTAATGAGTAGTGGTTAACCGGGGGAGCAGTTAAAAAGCAACTATAAGTCGGTAAAAACTGATTGCGGTCATCCATCAAACATCTAGGGGTTCTAGAAGCACGGCATAAAACGATGCACGCTCTCAAGAACGTGAGGATTAAGAATCTCGTATAACAATGGACGGCCACGCATTACTCAGGACACCCCCTCTAGTCTTGCGCATGTAAGGGACAACTCTACAGGCACTTTCACTCGTGACATCTTACTGAGGCACCCACCGTTTGGTACCTAACTCCTTAATAAGGTACTTGTAATGTTACTAGTCTCCGTTTTAATAAACATGACTTCGCATCGTACACGCTCAATGTAAGTTAAGAGATACACACCAGAATGTCTCGCACCTCAGCACAGGTACTATCAGGCATCTGCTAGGTGTATTTTTGGTTCTTACATCACCAAATCTCTTTAAAACTTTTATAAAATTATATAAAAATAAAGTATGTAATAAGTTAAATAAAAAAGTAATTATAATAAAGGTAAAAATAATGTTTAATAGTAATATCATGTGATTAAATAATAGGATCAATGATAAATGTAAGTTAACAAAGTTATAGAGTTACGCTGATTAAAATGTTTTTATATAAATAAAAATGTTCATTAAGCATAATGAATATATTGGTTTACGACTGACTAAAGATCAAATAATAAGGAGGCTAGGTACTATTAAAATATTGATCAGCTATACGCAGAACCGGCACGAATACGGGGTGTAATCGCACGGGCTAGCACGTGATGGCACAAGGTGCCCCAAAATACGCTGTGCAAGGGGAGGGGCAGCTTATAGATTTCTTAGAGAGGAATAGATCAAAAAGGATAGAATAAGTCAAGGTATAGCAAGAAATACAGAAATCATATTAAGTATGAGACGGGTAAAGGGAGGTAACGAAAAAGGGAGGTGACGTGCGAGTCAAGGAGGGAGGGATAGAGCCAAAGGTCATAGAGGAAAGTGGCGTAACAAGAAGATTGAAGCTTCGAGGAGAGGAGGGAATGAAGAACTAAGTATGGGAGGGAGGGTGTGAACCGTGGGAGGGTGAATATAACGATGCGGAGGAGGGAGTGGGGGTGACGGTGGAGCCCTAGGGGGGGAAGCACGAGTGGGGCGTCCCGGAAGCGACAGGCGGAGAGAGAAGATGGAGAAAAGGGGAAAGTAATGGGAGGGTGAGGTGTTTAAGGGTTAGAGGTAAGGAATGTGTACGACTAGCCGTGCGTGTGAGGTAGAGTGATATGGGCTAGGTGTAAGTGGGTGCGCGTATGGCGAGTGTAAGTGCTTATAAGTGTTATAGGAAGAATTACTTAAAAGCGAGATAAGTCGATGTGAGTAAAAGGGGAAGCGCTATACTAGAGGTTGCAGGGGGGTGGATGGGTAAATATTTAGACGGACCAAATCAGAAGTGGTCGCTAATGACGTCTTAAAGGGTAAATTCACTATAGGAGAGACGTAAGTGAAAGGAGGAAAGAGAGGGCAGGACGCGATGCGATATAGGGATACTCATTCATGGGAGGATGGCTGGGACCGGGGGAGGCTAGAAAGTGGGCATGCGTATGAGAAGAGAGGGACGAGGGAAGATGGAAAGTGAGTAGGAAAGAGATGGGCACTGGGACGATAGGGCGAGTAGTGGACAGGTGAGTCTAGGGATATTGGTGAAAGTGAAAGCGGGCACTATCGTGGCACTCACTTGGCAGAGGTAATAAGGGTGGCACTCATGTGGCATGCTGTTACTGGGGAGCATTATGGCGCGACACCAGGTAAACGGAGCGAGACTGTTGGGAGGACACGTAGAACAAATGTGGGCGATCATTGGGAAAATGGGAATGCAACTGTGGGGAAAGTGGGGGGCAGGAAATGAATACAAGTAGGCCGGGGATGATAATGGCGGACACTGAGGGGGCAGGGCAGGAACCTGGGGAGGAAGAAAATAGACGACTCTCTCGATGTCGGTGGGAAGGAGTAAAGGATTCAAGGTAATAAGGAGAGAAGGTCGTAATGAGAAGATAGGGGCGCGAAAAGAAGGGACTGAGAATTATGAGGAACATGGCCACTAATACAGTGGTAGCGGTGTGTTACCCACACCACACGGTTGTTGGGAACCATACAAGAATAATCCATATCTCAAAGTGTGTAGACGTGACGAGTGAAGGCAAGAGAAATTGACTTAACGCGGGATGTAGGGAAGGGCTCTGGGGGCAAGGTCAAAGGCGAATGACTAAGATAATCGATAGGTTTGGCTATAAGGGCGAAAAAGGGGGAGAAGGATAGAAGTAAATAGGAGACGATTAATACAAGCAAAAGGGGTCTATGAAGTCCCGGGGATGGGAGAGCGACACACGAGACATAGGATGAACACAAGGTGTATAAGGCGGCGTGGGGTTATCAAAGTGAAGGGAGAGAAATGGGTGGAGCACAGCAAAGAAGGAAGGTTTAGGTAGGAAGCTGAGATCACAAAAGAGGGGATATAAAGGAGGAGAGGGACGGGAAGTGAATAGCAGTAGGATTGCAGGGATGGTAACGACAGTGTGAAACAGGTAATACCAGTGAATAAATGATAAGTGGTCTATGGGTGAGAAGGTAGTAGGAGAGAATATTCGAATAGTGAATGTGGGTGAGGATGAATTGCAAGGAGTGTATAATGGGGATGAAGGACATGTCTGTTTAATGTAAGTGTAGGATGAGTGGGAGGGTGGGAGAAATAAGGGGGGCAAGCTAGAGTGAATGTGATGTGAGTGTGCGCGATACGAGGCAAGTGGGGGATGTAGGGGAGGTGTTCCCGTGTAGAGATGAGAGTAGTGTGTCTACATGGGGATAAGCGTATAAACAAGTGTGAAGGAAGGGCGGTAGCGTGGGAATAATATGTGATGCCTGGGGAATATTGGCACGTGAGGAGAGATGGGAGGGGAGCAAATAAAAGAAGATGTGTTGTGTGAGCGTGGAAGCAAGAGGTGGGTGCAGATGAGAAAGAGGAACTGAAGTGAAGCCCATATGTTAGTCAATATAGAGGTTGCAGAAGTGGGGGGTGAGAAATCAGGAAATTGTCTGTGAATCGACGCTCAGAAGGATATTAAGACGTGACTTGGAAATGTCGTGTAAAAAAAATGGACAAAGTGTGATCTGAATAGCATCATAGAGAGAGAAGGTATGGGCTTGAAGGAAAGGAGGCACGGCATGCGTGAAGAGATGTAGTGGAGAAGAGGGGAGGAAGGGGGGGAGAGGTGGAGGAGCGATGAAGGTAAGGAGGCGAAGGGGTAGGTAAAATAGGCAAAGAGTGAGTAGTACGCGAGTAGTGAGTGCAGGGGGGGATGCAAGGAGAAGATGAGGACAAATGGAGAATATAGTAGGCCGGGGACAATAAGGAAAAAAATAGAAGCCGCAAGCGAGAGGTGGATGAAAGAAATGAGAAGCGATAGAGGGAGGAATGGACTGAGAGAGTAGAAGACAATGGGAGGAGGGTAGGGTACCACAGGAGGATAGAGGGAGTGGAGTCGTCCCGCCTGTGGAAAGGGAAGGGGATGGAGTGGAATGTGCGAGAAAAGTGATATGGAGAGAATCACGAAAGGTGTGGGAGGAATAGATCGCATGTAAGCATAAACGGATGGGAAGGCAGAGGATATTTGAGAGGTGTACGGAGGGGGCAAAATGAGAGGAAGAACAAGGAAGTGTGAGGCGAGGAAAAGTGAATGCAGGAAAGAGGGACCCAAAAGGTTGGCACACATTTAAGAGGTGTTGCAGAGAATATTAAGTTATGAAGCAATAAAAAGAAAAAATGAGGGATGGAGTTGTCGGCGGTATTTAAGTAAAATGGTATTGAAATGGGAAGAGATTCGAAAAGATTACGTGGAAAAAAGGGAGGGGTGGCAAAAGAAAGTGAGAGGGAAAAAGTAGTAGGAGGCCTTCGGGAGCTGATGGTGAAGGGTACTGTAGGAGTGAGAGGGAGAAAGGTAGGCTGAAAGGGAAGGTGGACGGGGAGGTGGGAGGAGCAGGGTGGCGAAAAGTGAAAGGGCGCCTGTAGGCGTGTGGTCGAAGGGTAGGGGAGAGCAATACGTACAAGGGGGCGGAAGGTTAGATTGTAGAGGCAGGGCAACCGTGTATGGGGCGGTGGGACAAGACCCATGATTCAGGGGTGAATGGATGTTGAGAAGGCAGAAGGTGACGATGAGAGGTGGCGGGGGATGATACGCTGCCCGTAAGGCAGTAAGAACGACGAAGGGCTTAGAGGGATGGTGAGGTATAGGTGTGGGTCGTGTAGGAGCTGGTTGATTGGACAAAAAAGTGTGCAAAATAAATCCAGAAGTAGAGGGTTGAGTGGTGTTGCTGCGGGGAGAAGGAAAAAAGTGAGGAGTGGAGGAGTGGTCAGAGTGGTAGAGAGTGGGGGGGTGGGAGGGGAAGAACGAGGAAAAGAAATAGTGGAGGGAGGAGGAGAGGGGAGGGAGGAAGGAGGAGATAGGACATAGAGTAGGAGAAGAATGAGGCGTGGTAGGTGGTCTGAGAGAAAGATGGAAAGGTGTTGCCAAATCATCACAGAAATAAATTAAAGTGGAGAAATTAAAATCGGGACCAGCGTGGGTAGGGGGATACGTTTGCGTGGCAGTAGAAGCTAGGGCCAGGGAAAAAGGTGGTGAATAGAGTTAGAATTGGGGAAGCGGGGCGGGTAGCAAGAAGGAGGCTAGAGAGTTGCGTCGAGGAAGGAAATGAGGTGGATGGTGTGTGGTATGTGGGTAATGTGTGGCGTCTCTGGAGAAGAGCGGAAGAATGTGTATTGGGAATGAGGGAGTGGGCTATGGTTGAACTGGCAGAGACAGAGAAGAGGTGAAGAAGAGGGAGCGAGGGGATAGGAGAGAGGAAGGGAATGAGACCTAAGAAGGAAGGGGGTTCTCAAAGGAGGAATAAAGAGAAGATGAGGAGGAGGAGAAATATGGGGGGAGAAAGGCCTGTAGGGGGGTTCTCAAAGAAATCCGGGTCGTGCAGGCAGAGGAGGAAGAAATTCGCGGTGTCTCAAAAAGAGATCGGCGCGGAGAGAGGGGGGGAAGGAGGACGGTACGCACCACTACCCCGGCCAAGGACAAAAGTGACGTGCCAAGAAGACAGTTATATCGTGAGACAGGAAAAATAGAGTAATCCAGTGAGATGGTATCCAAAAGAAAAAAGAAGGTAACCTAGTAGAGGAGTCGCAAAGAATTTAATATTATACTCCAGTAGTGGGAAATTAACGTGATAGTGAAGGTTATGTATGACGAGTAAGAAGAAAAAAGAAATAGATAAAGAGAGTATAGAGTGGAAGGAGTTGTGACAATGCGACCCGTGTCAAAGAAGCAGGGTGGAAGGAAAAGCACCAAGACCGAAAAAAAGAGCGAAGAAGAAGAAAAAAAAATATGGCGGCTCTAGCAAGACAACATTCCTATCCAAACGATAAAGTCAACAGAGGAGAGGGCGGTAGCGCCACGGGCGAATCAAGACGGGCAAAGGAAAAAAAAAAGAAAGAAGGAGCCTAGAGAGGCCAGATGCAACTGGCCAAGGGCCCAAAGGACGAACAGAGGGCGAAGGAGGAGAGAAAGAAGAGTCCGCAGAAAGAAAAGTATGATAGAAAAAGGTAAATAAAGGGAGACGTCACAAAAAGGAGAGAGAAGTACTAGAGATAATATAAAGATATACAAGTTATCATAGATAGAGGTGGAAGGTACCAGAGAATGGGAGAAAAAACGATAGAAACATGGTAGAGCATAAGGTTAGGGAGAAGAAAGTACGGTGATTAAGGAGAACAGGCATAAAGGAAATGAGGCGCAGGGGAGGGGGGAGAGATATTACGCCAGAGACGCAGCAGAAGGCCGGAACTGAGGAGATCGGGCAAAAGGGTGAAGCGGTGGGCGAGTATAGTTGATGGGTGATGGTGGGAAACGAAGGGGAAACCCCAAGGGAGTACCCACCGAGTTGTCAGGAGGCCGGGAGGGCGCCGCCGGCGGGGAAACACAGGGAGGGACGTGGGCCCCCCCGCCGGGGGGGGGCGGCGGAACCCCCGCGACGTTATCGACCAGCGCCCCGGCGGGCGGCGGCGCGGATGACACCTTGTGCGGCCCCGCGGCGGCGAGGATGCGTCGGGCCCGCAGGGAAATACGGAATAGAAAGAGACGACGACCAAAGCGCGGAGCCGGACGGGAACAAGGGAACGTCCAGACCCCGGACAAAACCCCCCGACACCCAACCAAAACGGCCCGAGACCCTCCCCGGAAAAGAGGCCTACCCGGCCCCCGACCGGAGGAGACCCGACTCGGCCATCGGTGCGGGGAAAACCGGCCCAGATGAAAAAAAAAAAAAAAAAAACCGCAAACCAAAAAGGTGCACGACTAAAAAACGACGACAAAACACTCGCGAAGGAACATATGGATAAAACGTGAAAAAGGGAGAGGGGGGCATAAAAGTACACGTACGGCCATGGCTCAACATGAAAAGGAAAAGACTCAAAAAACTGGCACAAACAAAACCCCAAGGTATTCCTCACCCTAGAGGTGGTAGTTTATTTTCGTCATAGGGATCAGGAGAGATGGGGTTTTTCAGTGTAAGATAACCAGGTAAAATGAAACTTATAAACTAACCCCATACTACTTAAGCCTAACTTAGAAGAGTTATAGGAGGGAGCTCGGAAGAGCGTTATATAGACAATAAATCTCGTCGGAGACGAAGTTATATACTGTACAGTACGCGTGAAGGCGACGGCGCGCAGATTGATGAGGATGATACGCTAATACACATACAAACAAAGAATGAATGGATGTATGTATCATATAAGATTAAAGATCGAAGAGCCATGGCCTGTACAGACAATCTTCCGACAGGAGAATAGAAGATCGGGTGAGAGATTGCGCAGGGCTCGTTAAACAATGCGCATTCTCTGGTAAGGAGACTGCAGTAAGTTATGTGTGTTATAATTGGTTTCATTAATTTGTATAATGCATCACACCTACACCTACACACAGCCACACACACACCACACACAGATCCTCCGGCGGAGTATGATATTCTTCGCAATTCCTGCAGAATATGCTGACTCCGATTAATTTGATTTATAGCCCGCCTATGCCTTACTGGAGAGAGTATAGAAAAATTATGAGAGGAGGATATCGTATATACTATAAGAAATTTGTATAGAGTGAGAAGAATAAAAGTAAGTTAAATAATAGAGAGGAGAGGAGAAAAGGGGAAAAATAACACTGAAGAAAAAACTGCACACCGAGAAAGGAGAAGAAAATGCCTAATGTAAGAGCAGTTATAGTGATTAGCCCTAATATCGATAGACTCCATGACTCTCCTCGCGACGGTCCCTGTGTGCATCTACCGAAGTTACGGTCCACCATATTGAGAGGTCTCACTGACTCAGAATAGGCAGGTGGACCCTCAATACCCAGTATAAAAAAATAAATAATTAATAAGTAGTAGTAAAATTGAGATTAATCAGTATAAAATGCTGATATAAGATATGAGGTAGGAAGAGTGTAAATAAAGAGATGAAGAGAGAGAGAGAGTTGGGAGAAGAGAAGGAGAAAGAGAAGGATTCAGAAGAGGATAGATGAGTGAGAGAGGATGTCTGAAGAGAGGAGAAAAGAAGGGGAGACGAGGGAGAATTAGTGGGGGAAAAACAGGGCAGAACCAGGAAAGCCCCAAGAAGAGCGCAGAAACGATAAACGTACACGAAAACCAATGACAGATGGGGGAGTGCACGAGCAAGCGAGGAGCAGAAGAGATAGGAGTGAATAGATAGATGTTAATTGGATATCTGAGTAAGAATGAGGTAGTAGGGACCTGTAGCGACGGCACCGTGCTGGAGCCGCTTCGATATATGAAATTATCAGAGTATACGTCATTGAGTATTAGATATATAAAAATACGGTGAGATATGTAAAAAAACAACGAGACCGAGAGAGACGCATAGACATAATTCAGGGGCGTGGGCGCTCGGACTCGCAGAGGTGGACGCGCGGCGAACGACCCGCTGGTGGCACCAGTGTTTTGCGGCAGCTCTCTCATGCCCCTAAAAACATAGAGGGCCAGGAGGGGCTGTCGAATAATGCATTTGTGGTACAGAGGGGGTACGGAAGGCCCCCGCTCGGCGCTGTAGCCCCCGAGATCCGAGTAGACCCCGACCCGATTCGTCGAGCGGGAGCGACCAGAGGTAAGTTTGAGGGTGTGTGTGATAATTCCAGTAGAAAAAAACCGACCAATTAGATAAGAAATAGACAGGAAAATAATATTAACGAATATTATAGAAAGAAAGATGAAAATAAGAAGAAAATGAAGCAGATTTTAAGGAATAGAGATTAGAGAAGATAAGTAAAGTGGTAAAGAAGTTTGTATCATAGTATAAATTCTGAATAAGATAATGAAAAGTTGGTTTAAGAATTTAAGACAGATTGTAGGGAAGAAAGGAATAAAGAAAATATCACAGAAAAACCGAGATTACGTATTACGAATATTACCAAGAGATGGTAGTGGAATAAAAATAGTATATAACGAACCTCAAAACGCTGAGAGGAAATAAAAAAATGCAAAAACGCTACTGCCCACAAAATCCTCGGCAACCATAATCTCACTTGCCAAAGATCCTCGCAACGCTAACGTACAAAACCACGGTCCATAACCAGGGACCATAAGCACTAACCTTAGAAATACCGTAGATAATAGAGTAATATATAAAATCGCGATAAAGAATATGGATGTAAAACTTAAGTTGACATATCACCGTGTAGTTACAAAAAGGTTAGAACAGAGGAGTCATTGAATAGCCATAAACGGGGAAAAAAAACAATAACGGGAGAAAAATAGAATCTATAAAGAACTCGAAAATCAAGAGTATTAACAGCATGGGTAAAAAATGCGTACATAGGAGCAAAGAATGTGAATGCACGTAAACACTATGGATCATAACATAGGATCAGACTGCACTGCTGACCCGGCGGCTGCTAAATGTCAACAAAGGCCAAGATAACGAAAAAACGGAAGTAATCGCACTGTAGCTCACAATTAGCAAATAAGGAGAATGGCCCGAGCGTATAGTAGTGTACACCATATGTGCGAGGCTAACGGCGTAAAATGAAACCGGACAAATACATGTATTATCCCACGACGAGTACTGAGAGAGATCTAAGCTGTGAGCATTATGACAAAACCCGGCTAAAGCACGACACGAAACTAGTAAAGCCAATCAACTAACCTCAAACAGGAAATTATAAAAAAGTATTAAAGATATAACTAGTTAACAAAAGTATTATGCAATCATAGCTGACTTTAACAATAACAGTGTAAGAAAAAAAAAGTATAATTCATAATAGAACAATGATAAAGTACATCAAAAAAATCGTGGAGCAAATGGGTATGCAGCCATACACGGTTCAAATAAGCATAATAAGGCGGCTAGAAAAAGTAGAGCCGGCAGCACACTCGGAAACGGCCACCACAGGAGCACCGGCACCGGTGGTACACTGGATGTAATTGGGACCACCGGCACACGGCAGTGCAATAAGTAAGAGCCACTAGCACCCAGCACTCGCACCGCACCGGGCACCGCAACCCGGCAACCGTCACAAGCCAACCCGAACCTAACCACGGAAAGATATATTTAGAAATCACAAAAATGTTAATACTAATACCGTAAATGAATTGATAATATTATCTATATACAGAACCGCGAAAGGTTAATGGCATAAACAGTATATGAGACAAAAGTTAATTTTACATAAATTATAATTAGAAAGTCATAAGAGCCATAAGTTGTACGTGTTATAGCCGAAACTATAAGATAAGAACTATAATATATTAACAACGAGACAAAAAACTGTAAGAACAGAATCGTTAAAGCGAAGAAAATATAATAATATGACTATAACATAAAAAACTAATAGCGAATGATCATAAGAAAACAGAGTAACTTAAATCTAAAGACAGGATATGTAAAGAAGTTAAAGTAACTATGAAAGTGGCTAAAGAAGTGTAGACATTAATTTAATATTCACATTTCAATAAAAATATTAATCTACTACGATTTGGTATGTGAAGCTGATTAGAAAGACACCCTATGAATTTTATAAGATTCTTAACATTGAATAATAAATATGATAAGAAGTCCAAACTTATGAAACAAAAGTAGAAAATTATAAGCTAATAAACCTTGGTATAATAAGCAATTACGACTGCAAATCAATCAACAATGAGTAAACATAGAGCAAGTGGAGAAAAGGGTGTAAGTGAAAACGCACCGGCCAGAGAAGCAGCAATAAGGTACATACGTAAGTTAAACAGATTTATTAATGCTCTGACACCCATGAAGAAATACGCGTGGCAAATAATAAGAATATGAAGACAAAGGCTCCAACCGCTACTTAAAACAACACACAGGAAGGAAACTAAACCAGAACGCACCGTCAAACAGACCGAGGAGAAACTAAACTAAAACTAGCTAATCATATATATATAATGAAAGCGTATTGGTTAAGTAATATTAAAAAGTGGACGTCAAAACATAGGCAGAAAAAAAGAATATATAAAACAAAAAAGATTAATAATAATAATAATAAAATAATAAAAACATAGTTATAATTAAGTTATAACATTCAATATAATTGAAAGGAGCGTTATATAAATACATTAAAAACATAAGTTGTATTTTAAATATATTACTTCTATTCAAAGAACATAGGATTCAACATAACTTGGGTCCGTCTATATATCTCTAAAAATTCAACACCCGTTTTGAAAGAATGTAAGTAATATAAATGCGTTCTGCAGCAATAAACCATTTTTTCGGCATATTTTGATTCAGCAGCACTCATTCTCTAATACAAGAGAGAAGTAAACTATCCATGCTGATACTTATAAGGCATTCCTGTATACTGCATAATACGGGAAACCACATGTTTTCGGTGTGTAAATATATCATAGATTACACCAATGTGTGCTATAGTGTTATGTCCTCAAGTATGTCAAAATCGTTAAGGTGTGATGTTAATTCGTTTTTTATTTAAGCAATGCTGTTAATATTTTCATGTGTTCGAACAGTGAAACCTATACATGTGCGAAAGAAGGTCACACAATCGATGGGTTCCAGTAGTTGCGTTTGCAGGTTTTTAAATAATTTTCATCACACGACGAGAACACAACGTTATTCTATTAGAACCACTTACGTTGTCTTTCCCAGTTGATATTTCACTAAAGCGTCGATCTTTCGGATAACAAACACTTATCCTCTAACCATGCAGCTCGATGTCGATATTCTTGATGAATCCATCAGCACAAAACGAATAAAGGTCTATTATTTGACCCTCTGGCAGGAAATACAAGCAACGCCCCGTAACGACCGCCATTGTGATTTACGCATTAAATCATAAAATGACACATCGTGGGATAACGAAGCTCCCGTGAAGATATCAAAAACAACGAGTGTAGAGATGCGAGGAGATGCCATCGTACCCAGTACAGCGAAAAAATGTCTTACTTGACGGAAATCGTATGCGTAAACAACCCTTTATAGGTAATGAGATTCTTTCTTTCAACCAAATCAGAGAAGAAAGTAAACAAGAATACAACGCACGAACGAACCATATCAGTTACAAAGGGTATATATAATTTTATATGTGTAGAACAAAACAACAACAACAAACAACAACAACAAACAACAACATACAACAACAAAACTACACAACAAACAATAACATAGCTACCAAAAAATAAGTTTCTTTATATACCAACCAACGAATATGTGCTGAGAGAAATTGTTATTCACATTAATAAAAGCTAACATAGCATTACCGAACTAAGAATATAATGATACAATGAACAAAAATCATAACCACCTTGCGCTAGGAATAAAGCAACTACATTAACGAAGAGTTCCCATACTTTAACAGCAGATAAAAGTAACCTAGCACAGCATACAAAACGTAACTATTCACACTTTTTTCAGGCATATCTCTACATGAATCATTGATTATATTTTACATTAACAACTGAATTGTAGGCGTAGCATTTCAGAGATATCATTTCAGAATAAACATAGACAAAATGATTTTTTATATTACTACGTCTCCGGATAATCATAGCGTGCATCCGCGTCACATCTGCACAGTCGTAACATAGCTAATACATATGTATATTTTTATGGTTAATATATGTATATATTTATTAAATTATATAGATTTAATAGAGAAAAAAAATATTTATATAGATTATATATATACTAAAATATATATATATATATATATATATATATATATATATATATATATATATATATATATATATATATATATATATATATATATATATATATATATATATATATATATATATATGCTATAAAAATATATGTAATGACAGCCTTTAACATATATAGTAATAGCCTTAATATAACCAGCAATAATATATATATGTAACAACCATTAATAATATATATATAATAATAATATATATATATATATATATATATATATATATACTATAATAATAATATAATATATATATATATAGTTTATATATATGTATATAATATATAATATAATAATAACCAATAATATATATATAACAATAATAATAACATAATAATATATATATATATAATAACCAATATATATATATCTTTCTATACTATATATATATATATATATATATATATCTATATATATATATATATAAAAAATGACTAATGAACACTTATAGCACATATGTATATATATATATATATTTATATAACATATATATATAACATATATATATCTATATATATATATCTTCTTCTGCATAACTTATATATATATATATATATATATATATAACTTAACAATATTCTATATACTATATATATATATATATATAATATATATATATATATATATATATATATATATATGATGAATGAAGCGGTTTGTTTATTTAAAAATGAATTATTACCCCACAAACCGTATCCCACCAAAATAGATGCTTTTATAAATTACTAAAAAACTTCATCAAGGTCAGACTAAAAATAAAAGCAATAAAAATAGAAGGAAAAATATTAATTAAAAAAAAAGTTCATTTATCATATTTCAAAAAAATGATCTGCCAAAAGCATCGTAGCTAATTAGTCTTATGTGTTCAGATTTATCCCCCCAATTTTATTTAGCATTTTTCTCTCCCCCACCTCCTGAATGACCCCTTTTCCCTATCTTTAAATATTGAATAATTTTTATTCAAATGGAAATGATTAAATTTCATTTCATGGAATTTTAGGTCTCTTTTTAAGGATATTTTAGGTTCCAATTTAGGGAGTTAGGTCACTTTTTATTTTCGTTTCTTTTCTTTAGAAACTTTAAAGCTTTTAGTAAATGATTTTCTTTGCTCTTAAAAGGGGGAGAAATAATGAAAATTGGAGTTCAAAAGGGATTAATCGATATATTTTGATGTATCTAAATCGCAATTGGATTGATTAATCGATACATTTTTGTGAAGTAAAATCGCAATTGGATTGTTTAGTCGAAACATTTTGGTAATTTGAAATCGCAATTGGATTGATTAATCGATACATTTTGGTGATTTTAAATCTCAATTGGATTGATTAATCGGTACATTTTGGTGATTTTAAATCTCAATTGGATTGATTAATCGATACATTTTGGTGAACTAATATCGCAATTGGATTGTATAATCGATACATTTTGGTGATATTAAATCTCAATTGGATTGATTAATCGATACATTTTGGTGAACTAAAATCACAATTGGATTGATTAATCGATAGATTTTGGGGAGTTGAAATCGCAATTGGATTGTTTAAACGAAACATTTTGGTAATTTGAAAT
>JABUQX010089643.1:0-42986 GCA_015478945.1 Trachelipus rathkii | reverse complement strand
AGGAATAATAAGTTCGATTATTTAATTCATTAAAGATGGTATGTTTCGTTTCGGTGTATGCTCACGGCACTACGAAAAACCTGTGCACAAATATGCGAATGTAGATGGGTGATGATATATTTTTGCTTCTTGAAATTGCATTTCAAACATGAGGTGGGCTCTTCCTCTCGACATTATTTGTTACGGTGTTTTCACGCAATGTACCCATAAAAAACAAGACGTCCTCCGTAGACAGCATGTGACTACAAAGCCGAAACGTAGTCAAATTAAATAATTAGGTTAAATACAATAGGCAAATCCAATAGTATTTAAAAATATTGATACAGCTAACAAGATAAATTAAATTAAAAATACCTAATGCATACCCTTTTAGATTACTTGATACGTACAGCTTAATATCCGTCCATGTGAATGTTGTACAACCAACTAACAAGCTATCATATGGAGTTGATGTCATAACCTAAAAATTATGCGTAAAAAGTGTAGTGAAACGTTTAACTCAGAGTGGTTTGTTTATTAAGAGTCATACAGTTTGGACAACATGCACGTGCCAGTATATAGGTAAGAAGAATATGCGTGACATGTTGGAGCGTGTAATTACGCAAAACAGGAATCTCGCAGAGCTGCTTCAGAACATGGACAACGTTATTCACATCGACGACCGCCGAGCCACAGCATTCCATAGAGTTTATAGACGGTTTCAAGGTACAGGTCGATAGGTCGAATCCCCTCATCAGATACGGAGGGGGTTCGTGTCCGTATATTTTTGACGGTGGACGTTCTGCCTATACACCCATGAAAATTCAACTCCTCATTATGCAGGCTAGTTCGCGTCTTGGAATTATCGAAGAAAACGCATACATTGGATTCGTGTTGGGCAACAACATTAGTCCATTATAAAACCTATATCTAGTGCATTGGTTTGCATCGTGAGACCAAACAAAACAGTGGCTGGGATTTTCTGGGCTGTCATTGATTGCCTTCTAATGGATGATACCGGAATTGTGGAAAATATCTTATGACCGACGATCTCGATTTACCCAATAACGGTATGTAAAAGGTCGAAACTTTCAGACAATTGGGCGGGAAACAACCCAGATAACATTCACTAGCCAGACAGTCTCATACTCAGTAACGTTTGGTGTATTGGTATACTCAATAATAGGTTATCGCCTTACTTTTTCGAGGGAGATTTGGCAGGACAGCGTTACCTCCATCTAAGACGTCCTTGTTACCTCCTAAGTGATATTTGACCTTTAAGGGACACGACGAAGATATATTACGCAAATGAATGGTGCCCAGCACATAATGCAGCTTATAGTGACGATACCTAGACAGAACCTTTCCTGGAAGAAGGATCGGAAGATCTGGTCCATTTCCATGCCTGCGCGTTCACCGACCTATCACCACTGACTACTTCTGTGGGGTAGCTCTAATTTACCGTGTACGCGGGTTAATGACCCAGTAACCTCGTTCGCATGATCTTTGCCGTCGAATAAAAAATGCATGTAGGGGAATAAACCCCGCTTTACTTTCATTTTCATGCAATGAAACCTGGCGGCATAGGGCTGATGGTATCGTCTTCGGACAACATTTGTAAATACTGTATCTACAAGTTGAAACGACCTGACGTTCTTTCTCCCTTCTGGCATTAACAAATACACCTTCTTAAATTTTGTTATGATAATCTAAACAAAGTTTTTACATTACATGTATCGGATATTATGTGCTATTTTGAATATCATTGTTTTCTTCAACCTGTTCACATTCACGTTTAAAACCAGGGCTGCGGAGCCGGCAAATTTTTTTCCGGCTCCGATTCCGGCTCCGGCCCGCTCCAGCCATTTTAAAATTACCCGGCTCCGGAGAACTCCGGCTCCGGCTCAAGCGATTTAAAATTACCCGGCTCCGGATCTCCGCTCCGGCTCCAGCATTTTAAAATTACGCGCCTCCGACTCCGGCTCGGCTCCGGCAGTTTATTAAATTGTCTGCTTCCGGACTCCGGCTCCGGCCCGCTCCGACCCCTGTTATAATTCCTTCCATTTACAGTCATGAAAGTCTAATTCTGATTCAAAATTTTAGGTTATGAATTGAATGTATGTAAGGTTTTCTTTGTATACTTACCATTAGAAAAATAAAATTTAATTATAGAACATAAGAATTTAAGAAATACAGAAAAAGGATAAATTCACTTTCTTCCTAAAATTTTAAATAATTCCTCTTTGAACGATGAACTGCGCTGTACAGTTACGTAATATAATTTTATTATTTTTTCCTAAAAAATAAAAATCATATTTTAGATTCATCCTAAGGTTTAAAATAATTCTCGTTGAACTATGAACCTGAACATATATAACATAATTTAATTAAAACTTGATTTTATATATATATATATATATATATATATATATTATATATATATATAATAATATATATTATATATATATTATATATATATATATATATATAATATATAATATATATATATATATATATATATATATATATATATTATATAGTATATACCGATTTAAATTTCTTTGTAAAAAAATGTGGTTAAAAAAATGTGGAAAACGATTGGTTTATTTAAGAAAACAGAATACAAAGGATATTTGTGTGTTTTGTTTACTATTTTGTTTTTGGCAATATGTTGTTAATTTATTTTACATAGATTTTTAAAGCAAAAATCACTTCTGAAACTGTTGATACCATGTCTAACACATATTTTAAAATCCCTAATTAAAATTCTTTAGCTTCTTAAATTTCAAACTTTCTTGATAACGTAAACTGGTAAAAATTAATAATAATTTTAGACTTTCATTACAATGACTCATAAAGTAAAGAAACCAAAGCTAATAACAAATCAACTCTATCATGAAAAAAATATTTTATATATTACTAAATATCATATATATATATATATATATATATATAGATATAATATATATATATATATATATATATATATATATATATATATTATATATATATATATATATATATATAAATATATATGTAAATATAAGTACATATAATATATATATATATATAAATATTATATATATATACTATATATATATATATATATATATATATAATATATATATAATAATATATATATATATTATATAAATTATATATATATATATATATATATATTCATATATATAATATATATGGTCGTCGCCAGCTTCCAAGCCTAGGCTGGAAGCTTACTCATTTTATAAGCTTATATATATATATATATATATATATTTATATTTTTATATAATATATATATATATTTAATATATATAATAATATATATATTATATATATAAGAAAGACATAAAACTAGAAACGTTTGGTAGATAATTAAATGATTAATATTTAAAAAATATTTATTAAACAATAGAATAAATCAAAACAATTAATGATGGAAAATTCCCAATATAGAGCAGTTGCAAAAATTGATATTATTAAAAATAATTTCCTTGGGTTCAACGCAATTTTATCAACTACTGTTTGAATAAAATAATCATGATTGTCAAACACAAATTTTCTGTGAACACTCATCATAGCCAGTCGTTTAACCTGTCGTCTTCCATAGCACTTCGCAGCCAAGTCTTGATCTAGCAGATTCTGAAAGAATGTTCTACTGTACTGGGTGCATGGTTGGGCGAGTAGTATATCAAAACCTTTTTCGTCGACGAAAGAAAGGTTTCAGTCTCCTTTAAGACTTTTGAGACAACAAGATCTTTCTTTCCTACTCAGTTTCTTGTCCTTCCAATTTTGTACAAAAGTTTCTAGCTCTTCTTCTAGCCTTCTAAGTTGGTAAAAAATACTAAAATGAAAGCTGTCTTTTCTTTTAACTCATCGATTTGTTATGAATAGCATGTGGAAAGGATGTATTAGATAGTCAATGCATGAGCAGGTGCTATTTCAGTTAGAAACCGTAAATTCCAAAGAAGAGTTATAAATCTAGATACGGAGTTATTAAGTATCTTCTCCAAAACTCCGATTTGTTGCTGGATGGTTTCTGCGGTGCTGCTGCCTACCAACAATCCGTGGTATATTCAGATTAAGCCCAGTTGCTCGGCCGAGTTGGATTAGCTTAATTTAAACACTTCAATCGATGATTTTTATTCACCTTTCCGATGGCTCCTAAACCATTTCCACAATTGTTGAATTGCTGCGAGGTTTTTTGACGATATTCAAGGTCTTAGATTGGAGAGCATGTACAACTGGCGTCTAACATCTCGAGTGTTTTCGCGATCCAATATTCATAGCCATGATGAATGGACGCCTAACATGCCATCTGAATGCAACTGAAAAGAGCTTTTTCTTGTGGCGGTATTTCCTTCAATGGAAAGGATTTCTAATGCTTGCATCATTCGTACAAAGTGCTCCTTAAACACTCTGATGCACTTGTGTTATTCAGACCATCTGGTCTGGCATAGGCCTGGGATGTTTGGCATTAATTTTGTTCTCAAGACCAACTCGCGGAAAAAACGTAATAATGTCCTTTATAGTTCTCACAGTATTGCGGATTTCTGGTATTGTGTTCAATTATTTACTACTAGATTTATTTTGTGAAGAGCAATGAAGAACAATGCTTTTTATACTTTTTCTCCAATATTGCTTGGACACCTCCTCTTTGCCAGAATCGTGAACAGCCATCGAAACCCAAGCCCACGCATTTCTCGGGATCCAGTTCTTCGGTCGTGACAAAATCGTCAAGCGCTTTCAGTTCTACAAAGCCAATAAATTCCTCTTTGACTTCATCGGACTCTTTGTCGAAATAGCGAAACACTATGGAACATTGTTCCTTTCCAGAAATATCAGCGGTTTCATCTGCTAGTATGCTATACGTGCACGCTTCCTTTACCTTAGTGTAACGAGCTTTATCCTTTTTATGGTACCACATAGAGAAATATTCATTCTGAATCTAACTGATTGGTACTGTGGCATTTTTCTTCCCCTTTCAAAATGGTTTTTCAATGACTGATCTCCGGCATCTATTCGTAAAGCGGCACAAATCTTGCACCACTCCCTCATCATGATGCTTCCCCGAAGCGGTAAATCGCGCGTACAAGAAATGTCACACATGAAAAGTATGAGTGATAATATTTTTTATTTTCATTCCATGATTTTCTTATAGAATGCTGGTTAATTTGTATGTCTACCGGCACGTTCCTGTAGGAACAATCTTGCAGCTTCAACAGCATTTTTATGCCACTCGTGTTGTATGTCCCTTACAAACTGCATAAACACTTTATATTTAGTGAAAGGTCTTATTGTTAAAGAGCGCTAGGACCCCTACTACGAACTTTTATGTGGAAATAAAATACAATAACTTGCAATTGCTTCCCTTTAGCGCCTGGAGTATGTCAGCAAAGGTGAATATGTCTTCCAACCATTCATAATTGAATTCTCTCTTTAAGTGAGTAAAATCTTCCCAAAAAAATTATAGGTCTTAGGTGGGAATCCAACACTCTTTCAGTAACTGTTTCTTTTTCTCAGTCGAAATCATAGATGGATGTCAACGTATTTACCAATGTCATTTTCGTGACTGTCATCACTGAAACGCTAGCTCCGAAATCGGACCCATATTCTGACTTCGATCGGCCGGGTGGTTCTTCATCATGCGAATATGCAAAATTGCCTCTTGTTGTAGTCATAGTTTTGAATTATTGGTATCTTCTTCCGTTTCACCGCTACCATTTCCAATTTTATCCGAGTTTTTCCTTTTCAAATTTACTGCAACATATATATATAATATAATATAAATATAATATTATATATAATATTATATATATATATTATATATATATATATATATATATATATAATATATATATATATATATATATAATATTTATTATATAAATTATATAATATATATATATATAGAATATATATATATATATATATAATATATATATATATAATATAATATTATTATATATATATATATATATATTATATATATATATAATTAAATAATAATATATAATATACAGTAAAAATATATATATAAAATAATATTATATAGATATTAATATATATATATAATATATACTATATAATAATATATATATATAATATTATATATATAATAATAATATATATTATATATGGTAGATCTCTGCCACATATGGTCATACTAAAATTTTACTAGGATTTCGAAGATGTTAACAGAAAAATTAAAAGTATGAGTATAACTATGTTGAAAATCACAAATTTCTGTGTTGTAATAAAAAATAGTTTTTTTAAAATGAAGTTAACCTCATATGGACAAGTAAGATCATGTGTTACAAAAATCTACTTTCTAAAAAGTAAAATACACAAAATTTTATTAATATTTTAAAGAACATATGTACGTTGCAAACAATTTCCTAATAGCCATGAGCTGCTGAAATTGAACTAAACTTTACGCCGAGGTGGTGCTGAATTATAGAGTGGCGTCACGGAGTGATAATTCCAATGTACTCGAACTTAAACACTTATAATAAAGAATTGAGAATCTGAATGAACACAAAATCTAGAATTATAGTATACATAATCAACATTTAAAAAAACATAGATGGTAATAACAACACAGTTCTTATTAACAAATTAAAAGAGCATATGATTTCTTCACTATTCCGCGGTATGCGGATGCGGTTGCGAATATGTAGAAAACACTATTCGCGGATTCGGATGTGCGGATAGCGAAGTTATAATTTTAAAGAGCTCTTAGACAAGTTACTTCATTATATATATATTATAATATATATATATATATTATTAATATTCATAATATATATATATATATATATATAGATATAATATATATATATATATATATAATATTTGTGGTTACTAGAATTGCGGGACTTGGATCCAACTCTTTTCACCCACAATCTCGTTTCTCCAGCGTTCCATTTGAAAAAAGTTAATATGTAATACAGTTATGAATAATGCTTCAAAAAAACTAAGGCTGTCTGAGCCCTTTCAACGGAGAGTTTGCTTCTTTTTTCTTCGTAATGAGATCTGCACTGCTGAAAAGACGCTCCTAGCTACGCTTGTTGAAAGGCATGCTAATATTCCCTGGCGAATTCTGCAAGATGTGGAAAAGTTTTACAATTATGACTCCAACAAACCAATTTTATCCGATTCCAACAGTTTTCGCTTTTGATAATCTTTGATCAATGGCAGAGTGTCCTTTGAACACCTCTGAAGAAGACTCTTCATCGCTGCTAGAAGCCAAAAGAACTTTCATGGATTCAGCAATGGTTTCGCTAACAGATGGTAAATGTGTTTGTTTCTGTAATCTTTTCCTTTCTATTGGCTGCGTGAAATTCTGCCTTTTAGTAGCAAAAAAAAAAAATGTAAAAAAAATAAAATAAAAAAAAAAAAAATGATTACAGCAAAATGAAGAGGTCATAAAAAAAAATAAAATAAAGAATATTTTACAATAAAAAAAAATAATAAAACTAGCATTCCATCACTATAGGATTATAAAATAAATTTTAAACCTCTCTGTGAAACACATGCGTTCAAGTAAATTTTGGTTTTTGTATCTAAGATCCAGATAAGATTCTATGCAGTATGCATACGTTGTTCAATTTTGAATATATATTATTTTTAATTTTTAGCATTAGTGTTTCTGTCACCTTGAAAGTCCCTTACTTTTAATGCTCTATTTTAGCACAGCTCACGTTGCAATCTAGAGGAATCCCGTCGACAAATCAAGAATTTTTTTGATCTTCATTTAGGGGCTTATTAACTCTTCAAACGGTTTAAAAAGAGTAATTACAAGTTACCCAACAATCGTACTATTCATCCCGTCCGGCCTTTTTCATCTTGTGGGTGTTTGTTCGAAGCGATATAAGAACATGACATGTTCACGTTATTTCTCTTCATCCTCTTAAGCAGTAAAACTACTTTATTCCAACGAGTCTGAACAATCTTGCGTTACGGTAAAGTTTGTGAGGAACATTTGTCTCATAATTCATAAAGCATATACTATCCTTTTCCGCAAAAAATTCATGCTGGATGCAAATGTGGATGCGATAGAGTTTAAAATATTCGGATATCCGCTACACCTCTAGTCTTTTCTACAAATTAAAAGAGCATATAAAATGATTGAGAAGACCTCGTATCGGCAAGAGAAATGTGAGAAATTGACGATTGCAACTAGCCTTCGCCATATTCTCTGTATATTATTATATATATTATATATAAATAATATATATATAAATATTATATATAGATAATATATATATTATTAATATTATATAGATAAATATATATATATATACTATATTATTATAATTATATATTATAGATTAATATAATATATATATATAATATATATATATATATAATATATAATATATATATACTATAAATAAATAATTATATATATATATATTTATATTATATAATTATATATAATATATATATATAATAATATATATATTATATATATATATAGATATATATATCGCAAAACGTACTTAACGGCCACTCGGAACGAGAGTGGATCAAAAAAATTTCGCAGGTAGACACTATAAGAGTAAACACTTCTAGTGGGGGCAGCTGCCCCCCCTGCCCCCCTGACGACGCCCATTTTTTTTTATATTACATATTTGTTATTAAATATATAGAATATATATATAATATATATATATAATATATACTATTATATATTACTATATATATTATATATTTCTCACAATAACAAAATTCGCAGAAAAATTTTTATTGCCTTTCAGCTACTCTCGATTGAAATATTGAGGAAACCCCTTCTCAACATGCTAACGAAAATCATTTCAAAAAAATATTTTTTTAATATTTTATGCATGGTTTTTTATGGTGTTTTAAATTGTGTTTTATGTGTTTTTAAACATGTTTAAACCATCCCACCCTATATATTAATATATATATTTAGTAATATATATATAATTATAATTATATATATATATATGTATATATAATATATATATAATATATATATATTTATAATATATATATATATATATATAATTATATATATATATATATATATATATATATATATATATATAATTAATATAAATATATATAATATAATTCACTTTCTTCCAAAATTTTAATAATTTCTCTTTGAACAGGCCGACCATATGTAATATAAATTATTCAAGAACAATTGTCTTAAAAATTTAAAAATCATCAATTAAAATCCTCCTTTACGAGGTGTCCTTAGATCCTTTTTATTATTTTTAAAGCAGAAAAATACGGTTCTCAACATTCACTTGAATAGAGGCAGAAGCTTGAATTGTGCAAACGGCATCTTGCAAAATTTTAGGATAGCAATTGATTGCCTCTTTAACTGATAACTTGATTCGGTCGATTTCATTATTCCATCTAATGACTTAAGGAATTCTACCTTTTATTCTTTGTACAAGTAATCTCTTTTTAGTTTTTTCAATCGCTTTCTGCATGCTCCAATTTTCCCATTATCTGCATAATGTGACTCTTCGATCTTCACTGACAAAAATTCTACAAGGGGAATTCCTAAACTGCTGACTAGTCTGATCCGGCCAGTTTCGTTCGATAGCGTTATTCATTTTAAGTCCTAGTTCGCAAAGAACACTCCTAGCTTTAAAATATCAGATCTCAGTTCTTGGAAAGATTCTAAACAAAGTTGTCGACAAAAATATTTTATTTCATTAATTAACATTTTTCCCTTCTTTTCAGGGAATTATTTGTGATTGCTAAAATCCGTTCTCTATAAAAATGTTCCTGCAGTCAAGTCTTTGATGAATATTTTTGTTGTAAAGTATGGGTTTTTAATAATTCTTCGAGTATTTCGATTTTTCCCACTGGCTGTCGGAGAGAGAAAGTTCAGAAGTACCGCAGCCATCATACTACTACTATAAAAATTCTTTTAGGGTTTTGGCCCAAATGAAGCTTTAGACTTTTAAGACAAAAAACATTGTACTTCCCCTAATCTTGTCTCTGACCTAAGATTGCCACGTTTGCAGCTTGATTCTTTAGAATTCTAATTTTTGGCGGTACTGCTGCTTTTTCTATTGTCTCGCCCTGCTTAAAGATTTGCTCTACGAGTATTTGGAGACCATCACGCAACTGCTAAACTGAAATTATGAACTCTACATCTTCATGTTGCAATTAACGTATCGCGAACATAGTCTTTTCATAGTTTTATCAAGTTCATTCTGAACACAACTATTACTTCTTCGTTTTGACATAATAAAATCAGACACATTTACCAATTTCCTTCCTCACCCTCATTGTCCTTATTTAATTTCAATCGTAAACTGATCATTTGAGCATATCCGTAAAACTAAGCTATATTACTTTTCTTGTTATTTCGATTCTTTTAGTGCCAGTAACAAATTCTTGATCTATTCGCTGAAATGGTGAGGTATTTTTTCTTTTACTTGCTAACGTTTTAAAAATATTGTTTTATCTTCGTCCACATATATAAAATTATGGACAAAATAATTAGCTTTGCCCATGTGTAAGTATCCATTTTTTAATGATGCACCAAGCGTCCCTTTATGCTGATCTTTCGCGGTTAATTTTTTGAGCACACCTTCTTTGTCAAGAGCTTTTGCAAATATTTTCATCAAAGGGCTACTTACACTGTTTCTGTACCATGCTCACCCGGTCGTTTTAAAGTGCTCTTGAGGTATATGACACAAGAAAGTACTAATGCTCGCACTCATCTTTCACACAGACCATTATAGATCTACATGTGAGAGTTTTGATTTTTCACTAACATAGACAGATCCGAAAAATGTCTTTATGCAACTGGAAAAAAGTCGTCCACTGTTATTCTCAAGTTTTTGAAAATTAAAGGTTTCTCCTAGTTACCTTTGGGCTTTCACCTTTTCTTTTTTTTAACAAATTGGACAGCAACTGTCTGAGATAGAATAATTTTTTAATGGCTCGCGTATCTCAATTGATTTTAATAGGATATCAAATATAAAGCCGAGTCGCTTGACCCGACCACAGATGGGAGATATTTTGGGTAGCTAGGTAAATTCTTTTTAGCATTTTAATGATAATTCACTGTGTTGCACTTTATATCAACTGATAGAGGTTAACTATTGTCGTCCGTATTTAGCAGCAAGACATTTAACCCAAGCTGTTGTTTTAAATTCTCCTGGGAGTCTGTGAGTTTAGATATTACTTAGAAACAAGTTAGCCATGATACATACCCGAAGTTGGGTCTTTGTCGGTATTTTTTGTAGGTTTACCGATAGATTATTTTCTTATAAGAGTTAGTCTAGAAAGCTTAAATTAATTAAGGTTATCTATAGAAGTACCGAACCTTTTTGGTAATTTTACCTTATTGGGAAATATTTAATAATATTATATAATCTTTTCTATTGGTGTTACAAAAAAGAATTTAGTTATAAGCCGCAGTTAATATGATCTTATGATATGCTTACCTAAATAAAACAAAAAAAGTTAAGTTGGTTTTTTCGTAAAAAAAAAATCTCCAGGATGATGAACTACCAGTCATTATTAAGGCTCGTTACTATTACGAGTTCATGAAAAACGTTGCACTCTTTAGCCCATCCAAGATTTGAAATAGGATGTCCAAAAATAAATTTATCCAAGATTATAAGTGACCACTATGCATACCACCAAAATGTATTATTTGAGACATAAATTTTCTGTATAGGTAACAGGATATATGGACTGGTTAATTAGATTATATACTAACTATATAGTATATATATAATATATAAAACACACACATCTGTTGTATATATATATATATATATTAATTATGTATTTTTGTGTACCTATATTATATATATAGACACCCGTAGGTGTTTAGTATATGAGAGTGAATATTAATATAGTCACGATTAATACTTTGATTTTTAGCTCGGAAGCCGTAGATGCAGAGAGCCTTCTTTTGGCGGCTCCGACTCCGCGCTCCGGCTCATGCAGGGGTAGCTGGGCGCTCCCAAATTAAAATTCTCGCTGCTCCCACATCACAGGAGACTCTCTCTGTGCTCCAGATCCCCCAATATTTCGTCTACTACCAAGTCTCTAACTCTATGTCATTCCTCGTAAGCGTCGCTCTTTCAAGCCTTTAGATTCCGCTCTCGATAATAAGTTTTTCGCTCTTCGTCTCACGGTCTCCCAGGTGCTCCGACAAAAACACTATACTCGACCGCGACGTGCGTCCTCGCTTCCCCAGGCATTATTTATACGACTTTCTCCGGTCGCCGGCTGCGCCAGCACCTTTTAAATTCTATATTGATTTGGATGAGCATTGGACGGCGTTAACCAACATGGTTGTCACCAGTGATAACTGTGGTTTTATAGAACACAAAAAATATAGAGAGCAAGGCTAAGTAATGCAGACGAAAAGTTACTGCAGGCTTACGGCTGACCGAGATCTCTAAGTGGAGGCGTGTCGTGTATTGGACATTTTCACTTGCCATTCTGGAACATAACGCAACACTACAGATTATCGGAGACTAGAAGCATTTGAGAGTATGAGACCCAGCTCTCAGTTCTTTGATAGAGTGCAATGTCACATCATGGGAGAAGGGCATAGCAACTAAATATGCATCCCGACTACAGTCGAGTTTGTAATGTCTAGACGTTGGTTTCTGGCCAGACATCTGCACGCCAGTCGTGCTCCAGCGACAAAACGTGACAGTCCATCCCTCGCCTATATATGCATCAAGCAACGAGTTATATTCTGACAAATTTTTCAACTTAAACCATCCAACGCTAGCTCGAGATAACGCTGTCACGCGTGTCACTACATAATCCTCGTTTTGAGTACAACATAATCTAGGAGTTGTTAACAGATATATATATATATACAGCTATATATATATATATAAGTAGTAACTATATATACTATATAATATATATTATATATATATATATATATATATATATATATTATATATCATATAATATATATATAATATATTATATATAATTATATAATATATATATATAAATATAATATTGTCATGAATTCTTCAAATAAAATTTTAAAATGTATCGACCCAGGATTGGAACGTGGGTCTTTTATGGCTTGCTCCCCTGGCACGTTACCTATGGCCCAATGGTTGGGTTTCTTACAAATATGCAATAAGGTAAAGTCCATAATAGGCTTAAAGGAAGCTTTGACCGGAAAATCAAGGATCTATTTAAAGATAATAATATTTCGGAATATAATTTAATACTTTAAACTCGGTCAAACCTTTTTTTGTCCTTTGTGGATTACGTTTATACTTATGTTTAAACAAGTATATACCAAAATGAGTTCTTTTGTTCTTTTGTTTTTAGCCTCAGGGTTTGAAGTGAGCAAAATGGTCTTAGTAGTTATGGGACAGTTTCGGGTTGCTTTTCTCTTTAAATACATTCTACGCGGGATAGGGTATCGTACCTCCTTAAAATTTAGCAGCCCGTCAAGTGATGACGGTGCACCTCCCGGAGGGGAGTGTTGGCCCCTAAAAATAGGAAATGGTCGTAGAATGATGAAATTCGGAGTTTGCAAAGAGGAGGAAGGAGTAAGGAGGAATCGGAGCCGTACTCGGATTCTGAGTCCAGAAATACACAACTTGCATAAGAGAAGTGGAGAAAGGAGTCGGAGTCCAAGTCAGAGAAGGAAGGAGTCGGAGAAGGAGTATGAGTCAGAGGAGACGGAGTTTTCACCGCACCACACCGCACCGCACCGCACCGCACCATACCTCGTAAAGGGTAGAGTTTGCCACTTGGTATCTTCCTCAAACTTGGCCCCCCCTTTGGGGGTGATGTAACCTCGTCGTAGACGAGCTTACGAGGCCGTTCATCTCACGGAGGTTGGTGCTGGCCCCTTCAAGTAGGAAATGGTCATAGAAATTTGTATACACCCTTCTTATAAGGTTAAGTCGTCGTAGACGAGATCACGTGGCCGTGCACCACCCAGATGGGGGTGCTGGCTCCTCCAAGTAGGAAATGACTGTAGAGTGATGAAATTTTGTACACACCGTTCTTAAAAGCTAACCTCGACGCAGTCGAGGTAACGTGACGCTACGCCCATTGGATCTTGGGGCTGAGCCCCAATACCTTGGAAATTGGTGTAGAAAGATGAAATTTGGTATACACCTTTCCTATAAGGTAACCTCGACGCCGCCGAGGTAACTTGACGCGACGTCCATTGAGGGATGGGGCTCTGTCATAAATCCATGGGAATTGACATAGAAGAATGAAACGTGGTATACACCTTTCTTATAAGGTAACCTCGTCGCACACGATGTTACGTGTAGCTACACTCAGAGGGTGTTGGGGCTGAGCCCCTAAACATTGGAAATTAACATAGAAGGATGAAACGTGGTATACATCGTTCTTATTAGGTAACCACGTTGCAGTTGAGGTTACGTTTCGCTGAGACCATACGATGTTGGGGCTGAGCCCCAAAACCTTACAAATTGGCGTAGAAGGAGAAAATTTGGAGAGCACACAGAAGAAGAAGGATAAATAGGATTGGGGGAAGAGCACGGATGCATCTTACAAAGATTACCAGTTTTCTAAAGATTGAAGACTGACATTTCTAATTTCAAATCTCGTTTTCTTTTTATAAACGACAACTAAAATATATATATATATATATATATATATTGTTTGCTATTTTCATTTTATAAGTTTCATTTTATATTTATTCTTTGTGTGTAATTTTTTTTTAATTTTAATTTTTAATTTATTTTTCAAATGTTTATTATATTTTTATTTAATTTTTTATTTACTTTGTTTATTTGCTTAAAAAATTTTGTTTTTACTAAAACTTTTATTCTTTTATGTTATAACGTAAAAAAGATTTGTTTTTACCAACCAGACGCGAACAATAAAATCAAAACTGAATCTAAAGCATCTTTTCCTTATTATATTCTTGATCTAATAATCTTTAATCATATTATTCACGGTACATTTTTAAAAACAATATAAACTATTCATTTTTATTTTATTTTGTTAAACATATATTTTTTACCAAAATTTTAATTCTTTTAATGTTTATAACTAAACCCTAAAGCAGTAAATCAGTAAATCAAACGACCCACACTTTCCCTCCCACCCATCCATAATATATTGATCTATTGATCTATTGATTGAAGTCATATTTTGAATAACATGACAAAAAACTTTTACATATTTTTATTTTATTTGTTTAAAAAATGTATATTTTTACCAAAGTTTTATTCTTTTCTATGTTCATAACAAAAAGTTTCGCTTTCACACCCGAAAGCGTAAACACTCAGTAATTCAAACCACCACTCCCTCCCACCCATTCATATCATTGATAGTCTATTGACCATATATGATATATTATTCATTGATCTATGATCTATTGAGCATACTATTGATCTATCTGATCTATGATCTTTTGATTTTCATACTGACCACCGAATATGCGCTAATGTAAAAAAGTTTTCATATCAATAGAGCTATCATATCATAACCTAAACTAAGAAAATAAGTGTACAACGAAAAACCATACGATACTTTTACGCGAAATAAACTGCTAAATTTAATCAAGTGGATCACATAATTAAAAACAGTAATAGTAACTACACATTGCATACAAACGTAACTATTTCATATTATTCTCAAACATATTCTCCTAAAAAATACATTGTTATTTTCAATCTCTCTTTGAAATTTAAATTTAAACAAAAAAATTTGCATTACAGTTTGGATATTACATGGCATGCGTATTTTGAAATAAGCTCGCATGGTTGAGTATCTGCTAATTACCTCGGATAGCCCATTTATTTAGGAACAGTAGATGTCATAATATAGTTTTAGAGAGACGTAACTTATTATCCAATTTTTCCAAACATATTCTCTAATATACATTTGCTATATTACTGTAACATGAGAATATTTAACTCAAAACTTTATCGATAACTTACCTAATATATCATACTGACCAGCGAATTATATGCTAACGTAACAAAGTTTTCACATTAATAACTACATATATACCTGAATTACAGAAGTTGTTGATATAAGTACAACGGACAGCTACGTACTCAACGTTTGAAAATCTGCTAGCATTTCCAAGCTTTTACTTATCAAAGTATAGTAGCTAACAGTCATTACAAAATTCAATTCTATCCCCCACTTTACCAACGTATTATTTCAGCAGCTAAAGCAGTATTATCTAACATAAAATCTTAACCAAAGTGTCCAATCTATCACAAGATACCAGAATCCTGAACTAGTGAATTGATGAGTACCGCATACAAATGTCATGATATCAAATATACATTCATTTGAACTATTTGAAATAACATAGTATATTTAACAAAAATTTTATACCTTATAAACTATCATGCAAAAGGAATAATTGCATATAAAATTTAAAGTAACATAGCAGAACCTGAACTAAGAACATAATGTAAAAACAGCTAATAACTACCAATTAAATTATGTAAATGCTCTAATAGTAGTTTTAGAGGTTCTACATGTACAGGGTAAAAGCAAAAGTGTATCTATGTCTGAGTGGATCTAACCTCATTTTTCTAGTAGATTGTGTCAAGAGTGCTAATTTGACATATTCACAGTAATATTTAACATTACTTGACAAACATTTATCATAACCTAAATTAACTGTCGCACTGACAAACTAATAAATGCTAATTTGAACTAAGACGAATTTAATGTAAACAAACAATTGATCCTGAAATTAAAGACTCCTAACATACCTTACGTAGGAATAATCTGCTAACATTAACAAGTTCCTACTAACGAAGGTAAAGTGAGATACATTGCATATCAAACAAAAACTCAATCTATCCCTTTTCCAATATAACAATGGGAGTGCCAAGTTTAAGGAAGATACCATGTCCGCAACTTTCTAAAATTTACAGTATGGTGCGTGTGTGCGGTTGCGTTGGCGTGGTTGGTGTGGCGCGTGTGCAATGCTGGTTGTGGGCGGCATAACAGGAGCGGTGCGTGCCACTCCGGATCTCGTCTGTACTCTTAGATCGACATTCTCCGACTCCTTCCTTCTCTAACTCCGACTCCGACTCCTTTCTCCACTCTTCTTATGCATTTTCTCCTTTTTTTTAGATGGTACCACCCTCCGGGAAGTCCCTGAACTCCGATTCCGACTCCCACTCCGGCTCCGACTTTCCTTACTCCTTCCTCCTTTATGCAATCTAGAAATTTATTCTTCACGACCAATTTTTCTTATTTTTAGAGTTCCAGCTATCCCCACGGGGGGTGCACGTCAGGTAAACCGTCGTATAGACGATGGATTAGGCGCTTCTATCGAGCCTGAGCGGGCGGCTAAATTTTAATGAGGTACGATGACCCTTACCGGCGTGAATTGTATTTAAACAGAAGGGCTCTCCAAAACTGTTCAATAACTACTGGTGATATATTTTGTTATCATTTTGATCATATACTATATACTATATACTATATATATATATATATATAATATATATATATATAATATATTATATATAAGATATGTAAAAGGTATATAAGTATATATATGTTATAGAATATATATATATAATATAGTAGGTATATATATTATATATATTATAATATGATATATAGTATATATTATTATATAGTGAAGTAAACTATAGTATAGTAAAAAACTTAGTGAGACCTTAATATGTTTATAGTATGTATACAATTTAAATAGGGTTATCTATATTAAGGTGTGTGAGTGTTAGTATATATATATTATAATATATATATATATATAGGTATAACGTATATATTAGAGCCTTATGCTAGGAAGTCTATTGCGATTTTCATCATATACTATAATACTATATAATATAATAATTGATCATTGCAATCCACAAAGCAACCTAGGATGTGCATGTTCTTATTCGTAGCTTATAGCATCAAATATTATCAATTAAGATTTTTGTATAACGGATCAAAGACACGGATATTATAATCATCAAACAGAAGATGACTATATGTTGATTATACCTATAGATTTGAAGATGATTATAATTATATGAAAAATAGTATTTATTATTTACAAGGCGTATCAGAAAAATATTATTTTTCTTTTCTTTTGTAAGTTATCGATCTTTCCAAGAGAAAGTCAATAAATAGTTTGTTTTTGAATAGGTAGAATGACAGATGGTGTGAGCCATAGCATACAATATCATAATCTCAGTTCATTCAAATGTTAAAGTAGAAGAATTGAATCCTTATAATGATTAAAACCTTAATAACATCAACATTTAAATAGATGCATGAAATGCTGTATTGTATTATACATTAAGTATATAATACTACTTATAAATATATTGACATAGCTTTTGTATCAACATTGTTGAATATCAGTATATGCCTTATGAGCAAAATAGTATACTTTACTTGTTACAGATGTTTAGAAAATTTGATTATCCTAGATTAATAATATACAATAGATATCAAGTCAAATATTGGTAATTTACTAAATCATGATATGGATATATAATTACAAAGCATACATACATAATACCATATGTTTTGAAGACTATTACTATATAATATAAGATCTATCAGTGTCAATAATTATTCTTCCTTCTATTATATCTATTTATTTGTATTTTGATAGACATCAGAGTAGGGGAAATGGAGAAGGGAGAGAAAAGATGGTGAAGGATGAAGTGATGTTAGGTTCTTGTAGGGGAAGTTTTTGGCGTGGAGGAGATATTGTAGTTCTTCGATGTGTTGGTCGCGGAGTGTTTGTGGGGCAGTAAGTGGGTTGGGTCATTCTGTGGACTTACAAAGGATCACCTCATCATGTTTTCTATGTCAATATTATCAATCATGTCTCTTTGTAAAGGACCTATTTGAAAGCGTATTAGAGTTTCTTCATGCATTCTGACGTGAGGGTTTACATTTACATATAGAGTTCTGAATCTTCTACTCACAATAAAGAAATTTTTTCCATTACGATAAAGTAGAGTATGAATCAATAAATAATATATAATAATAAAGGGAAATTTTTAACTAGAGATAATAATGATAAACTAAATAATATTTTAATTTAATTCATAATTTAATTATACCTTTTCAAAATTTGAAGAGGTATCTACGAGTTAATACCATTACTCATAGAATTAACTCAATAATAATAATAAATTATTAAAAAGGATTAATAAGTCTAAAACAATAGACAATAATATTCTATATAGACAATAACAATAATCATATAACAATAGGATCAATGGAATAATGTAAGCTAATGAATAACGGGAGTGATAGTGTGTAGATTTGATTAATGATCACTATGATTAATGTATACCATGTATTCTCATAGCAGTGATATAATATCTCATCGATAATAACAATAGTAGTGCCTATAATGAATAATTGGTAAATAATAATGATAATTTAATAAATAGATAATAATAATAATTAGTCTACTACCAAAGGATAAAGACTCATGTTATTTCATTATTAATAAGCTAACGAACAGTATACATAAATAATTAATAATTTATAATCAATAAAAATTCAGTAATTAATACAGCAATAATATATGGATGTGAGATTTCGATACTCCAAACACGAAAAGAACACAACAAAATGGGGATAATAGCCAATAATAATGTTAAAGATGTAATAGTTATATCTAATAATTAATACAAGAAAATCAATGTGAATAATTAAAAACATTGAGAATAAGAGTTAAGCGATCTGCCTAGCTAACAATGTTGAATGATTGGAAATGCAATTTTCCAAGGCAAGGAGTGCAGGCCAAATCAGTGAGAAAATCTCTTTAATTAACATAAAATATTCAAGTTAAGTAATCATGAAAGACATAATTAAACTAAAGTGTAAATCATGTAAAGTCATGAATTTAATTATTAAATTGATAATTAATACAACTCAATTTAATCAAATATTTTACTAGTTAAAATATAAAAGTTGTATAGTAATATAATATAGTTAGTGGATAGTATATTACAATGTATAGTATCATAATAGCTTGATAATTTTAGGTATTTCTAGCTGTATATTAATCATTTATGATACTTTAATATTAAATAGTATATAAGTTGTATATAGCTAAGTATGTGTTATGAGATATATAGCCAGAATACTAGCATTTTCTTAAACTAACCTCCAAATAATGTAGCTGTGTATATTTTATTATGTATATATATATAATGGCATAGTATAGTTTTAAATATATAGCTAAAATATAGTATAGCTAAGGTACATAACTGGTGCTATATTGCTACTTTATAGTTAGTGATGAGTAGTGAGTGTAGATTAGTCGCTATAGTGGCTTGATAATAATATACTATGTATAAGGTACAATAATTACTAATTATACGTGTATCTCTACTCATATCATTGCGAACGTCAGTTAAGGACGGGGGGGGTGGAGCGGGGGGGGGGGGTACATAATTATCAAAATTAAGAAAAAGTATAAGTAGAAATAATAATACAGGATAACGGACATCGGGATTGAGCAAAGCGATGAAAACAACCATCAAGTCTCAGGTGGTATATATAATATATAAGTACGCCATGCCAATATATATAATATATAATTATAGTGTTATATATATATAAGATCTCTTAAATGATGTTGAATATCAAGAATTGGAGAAACGAAATAGGTCTTTATGATAATATCGGTGTAGTGCTCAGAATTTTTCCCGTAGTGATTTGTAAGACTTTGTCAAATCTTATGGGAGAAGAGTCTCTTAGCAATTTTGATATAATATATATAGGATATGATTATATATATATTTATTAAGTATATATATATATAATATATAGTATTAATTATTATAATATAAATATATATATATAATATATAATATTATTAATAGTATATATATATATATTAGATAGTTCATATTTATATATATACCTATAATCTATATTAAAAATATTAAATTAAAAAGTCTCTGTCGATATCCGTTAGCATTCTTAAACATTTTCACGTATTTTAAAATTTAAATATGAGAGCGATACGAAGAGCGCAGCGTGAAATATTAGACGCTATGGAAATTAAGGAAGTTACAAATTTTTTTAACGGCATGAAACAAGGAATGTTCTTGTGATACATTAGCAATGTTAAAATACAAGAGTTTTTTGGATGTGGAAATGCCTTTTAATTATTTTTAATATTTTATTGAAAAATTTGAACAGATATTCCTTTATATATCTAAAGGTGTAATTAAAAAATAAGTAATTAGCTTTGTATGAGGGTGTGCGGCGCGACTAAGCACGTGAATTTGAGAGGAACGCTTGATGTATAATATATGGATATGAGTAGAGCTCATAGTATGGAAGCTATAGCTCCCCGAGTGTTACGGTGTTATAATACTTATAAAGAAGTATAAATTTTTAGTCGTAAAGTATTGTTTATTATATATATATATATAGTTAGGATTATATACTTCTATATACATATTATGAGTATAATTTCCACATACTAATAGTATAGAAATAACCCGTATATAATAGGTATTATTATGGGGTAATACTAGGTATAGGTAGATAGTATATTAAATAAAACGGGCTATAGTACCTAATAATACTACAAGTAATATGGATGCGGTAGAGGATGTGGCTTATCAGAGTTTAATATAATGATCATTCAATATAAATTTCCAAAATATAACTCACATTATATTATATATAAATACAATCGAGTAGTTTCTTTATTATCAAAAAAACCCCTTCTTTGAATCACTATAAACTAAATAATATATTATTTATATATAAATATTAGACTACTAATTTATGTATTTTATAATATACTTATATATATATATATATAAATTATACTAGAATTTATTTTTTTATATATATATATACATTAGAATATATATATACTCTATACCTAATAGTGAGTAATATAGTATAGTTTGCAATAGTATAGCTCACAAGAAACTATAAACTTACTAGTATATAGATATTAAGGTTATGTGTATAATATAATATATATAATATAATACTAGAGTAATATATATATATACATACTTATATATTATATTATATATTATAATATATATAATATATTATATGGTAGTATATAGTATAATTATATATATATATATATATATTAATATATAGTATTATATATATATATATACGTAATTCATATTTGAATAGTTTAATATATATTAATAGATAGTAGTATAATTATAATATATATATATAGTAGAATATAGTATTATTATAATATAATATAGGGTATATAATAGTATATATATATAGATAAATATAAAGTTATATCTAAGGATGAAGATTATATATAAATATAATATATATATTAGTTATATATATAGAATTTATATATATGTATATAATAGAATATAATATATAATATATAATATATATATAAGTAGTATATACTATATAAATATATATATATATATATTATTATATATATATATATATATATTATATATATATATATACTATAGTATATATATATAGTAAATATTTAATTATGCAACGTGTGCAGGAATCAAAATATATCTGCCAAGAATGTTAGGTCACACAATAAACTGAAAAGCTAAATCTGCCTCTGGAATAATATGTAACGACATATCTACCAGGTTCGAATATAGCGGACATCTACAAATGGGTAAAGAATAAATTAAGGGTACTGAACCTCACCTTTTAGTTAGGTTTAGAACGCAATGGTTTGCTGTTGTAACATTAGGGTGTAACATATACGTATATTTTAACACAATAATATCCAGCTTAGTTGACAGAGAGATACAGAGAGAAAATTAAATCGACTAACACACCTTATTACTGAATAAACTACTAGTCACATAAAATAATAACGATAGTGACTTGCCTAGCGTATTGCTTATTCGATGAAAGGGTGTTTTCTGTTAGGACAAAAGAAAATAAGTGACAGCAATAGGTATTCTATCAGACTTTTAGTTATTAGAAGTATTATAATTTACTAATTGTGGTTGTTAATTAATACAGTATTAGTTTGTTTGTAATTTATTAAAATAATGTTCAAAGATCTACCCTCTCTATAGGTAATGCCAGAGCATTCTTGTACCGCTTGTCATTGGACTGACGTGAGTCTCACAAATGTTCGGCCCGTTGCGCAAATGCCTGACAGCGTTTAAAAGACGGTGGTGTAGAGGGGATTCGTCAAAATTAACAAGGTTTCAATTAATTTATACAAGGCTTTTCTGAGGTCTCCCAAAAGTAATAAGGAGAAGAATTATCCTAAGGTTTGATTATGTGTGTAATAACGTTGCGGGTCATGCCAACCAGGACACCTCTACCAAATCCATTCATTAGTGATTACCATTCAGAGATTACCCGACTTAGAACTAAAACATTTGAGGCGGGCACCGGATCATGCATAAACAATGTCTCGCACGAAGGAGACTAAATTAACGAATATCGTCCAGAAATGTTGGGTGCATACGCGCTAGGGAAGTAGAGCGATAACCATAGCTGTTGAGGCGGGCTTTCGAAATATTTAGGTCCCGATAAGATAAGTCACCAAGAACACGCGCCATAACATTTTATTGAACGGATGCTGCTGGTAAACCGTGTATTACTTTTCATGTAGGATGCTTGATCGGTCCATAGGGATGGTTGTTATGATGGTTAGTGATCCCGTCTCTAATTTTTAAGGTCTTCATCTGTAGAAACATATTGAGGAATGGACCTAAGTCTAAAACAGGCAATGCAAACAAATTAAGGCAATGTACATATAATCTGCCCGTGACCATCCTGACACGTTGAAAGGTGATATGTGTACAAGGCTATAATAATTTGGTTTCAGTTATTCTCCCACACTCGTAGGTAGTTAAGGACGGCAGGCTCGCGCTGGCATATTCTTCTGCACGCTACGCTGGATCCAAACGCCCGGACCCAGCCCCCAACCCACCCGCCCTTCCGGATGGTCCAGACAGTATGGAAAAGATACCTTCCATCTCACGCGGGCTTAGGACAGCTATGTGGTTGTCAATCGTTCGCGTCCGCTATGCAGGATGCAACGAATGGCCTCTCACACAATCCGTTAAAGTAAATCTACTTGACCGTAATAGTCTGGGCTTATGCGTGTGATACTGAGTGCAGGATCTGGGTATGCGGTGTCCAAAGTAAATTATACGTGCGGTCAACCCTACCGTTACCGTATTGGTCTTTCACCATGATGTACAATAGCATATCCGCCTTGCTCTTGAAATGGCTATCGCCATAGCTGTGCAGATGTTAAAAAGGATACTACAGTATTCTGTAGTATACCAATGAACAAGAACGGAATAAACTAAGTTTAACGTTATGTGTTCTCAAGGAGATATGAGATACGTTGATGATTATGTCAAACGTTCAGTATGTTGCCAAGTTACGATGTCCGTAAATAGGAATGGTTCGCACACTATTTGTTTCTATCCAATCAATTATCTAAGTTCACGGACTGTCGTCGAACTGTGTATCTTGGTAGAGGACTACAAACATGGTGTCCAACTGAAATTCTGATTATATGTTTGTTATTTTAGTCGAATATATTATTTAGACAGTATATGTAATTTTAAGAAAGACTGAGTATTCAGCAACCCCAGTTTGTGTCTTATCTATTCTCTATCAGGATTATTACTTATTATATATTAGTTTATTAATTTATATAAGATTAATTTTGATAATAAGTTCCCATTTTATTTCCCATTAATTATATTATATATATTAAGTTATTATCATTATTTTTATTATTTATTATTAATTCTTATATTATATTATTTTATTCATCTATTTATATTATATATTTAGTTCCTAATTACTAATGAACTGGATTATTGAAATATTATATATATATTATTTTGTTATTCCATTAGCACATTGATTATTTATTTTTCTATGTATTATTATCATATTATTTTTTTATGTTTATTAATCGTTTTTTTTAATTTCGCTAATTAAATTTTTTTTTTATTAAAAATCCATTGTTATTATATTTTATTAATTTTGATTTTTTCCATATGATTTATTTCATTCATTTAATATAAAAGTCACCGTTTACTATTATTATTTATGTATATTTGTGTGATATGTATTATCTATGTGTTTGATTATTTTGATGGGATAATTATTATTTGATTGATATAACTATTTTAATTACATGTCTATAAATATGAATTCGTGAATTGTTATTTTAATATTATTAATATTTTATTGATTATTAGAAAGAATTGGTACTTTTTATGATAACATTGCATGCTTTTATAGAATATTGTGCGGTTTCGTATCGACGGAAGTTAACATTCAATTGTGAGATATTCTCAGTACACATGGTAATCGTCACAATTAGTATTGCAGATCCTTGATTAAGTACTATTATGTAAAACCTTGTGTCGTTTGTTAATCATGCGTTTCTGGTCTCTATTTTGTATGTTCGCAAATATCTTCGGAGTACGGTGCGTTTTCGGCCATATGTGTTGATATGTATGATATTGAGGCTCATATTTCGTGTGAAGCACAATGCGCGAACAAAAAAGAAGTTTGGTCGTCTTATGTTCCATGATATATCCATATACTTAATGAATAATATATATACTATATATAAGATATATATATTTAATACATAGTAGTTGTAGTATATATATACTTTATTAGTATATAGTATATTATATAAAGACATAGTATAGTCATATTAGATATAGTATATAAGATAAGATATACACGATAATAATATAGTACTAAATGTTGCCCCCGCCCACGTCTATATTATACCTATACTACTCACTATTTATAATACTTTATAGCAGGTGAATATATTAAGCTAGTACTATAAGGCAACTAGTATACTTGCGGTAGGTATATTTATATGAATATAGGTATACCAATATATACCTACTACCAGAGTCTAATGCTAAAAATATATATAGTAGGTATAATAGTAAAATATTAAATACTCCACAGCATAATTACGAAATACCAAAGAGCCTATTATTATTATTCAATAACGATAGGCTAAGAGGATTTGGGAATTGGACAATTGAAATAGTAATATATGTATCTCAATACCATATCTTACTACTAATCCATAGATATTTAAATACATATATTAATAAACTGTAAGATAACATAAGAAGAAGTTTTTATTTATATTGACCCGATACAAAATAAAAATAAAAATAGCAATAACAATGATTATGGCAAAAATGACAAATTAATTAAATAAAAATAAACTAAAATAAATTAAAAGCAATTTATTGAGAATTGACCTATATAAAAGAGGTAAACGTAAACATGCAACCATTTATTGATATATACTTATTATAATGCATACGATATATGATAAAAGTTAATTGTATCATATATAGAACAAGACACATTATAAGTAATATTTATCACTACGTCGACTAATAATATATAACTATATATAAAGTCTGAGAGGTACTTATGTCCCAGTCAACTTATAATAATATGTATATAGCATTAAAACTTATATCATAAATACTTATATATCTATATATAATATACATATTATTAGTAAAACTAAAAGCAAATATATATATATATATATATATAGTATATATATTTTGAAATATTAAAAAAAAATTGTGTATGAAATTAGGTGAACATATTCATTGAACTGTGTACAATGCAAAAATACTAGCTCTAAAGTGATTCAATTTAATAGGGTAGTGGTAGCCTTTAAAAGCAACATAAGCATTAACTTGGAATATCTTCAAATATATTCCATTAAATGAAATTTCCTTTGCAGTGCAAATAACTGGTGTCAAAATGAAGAAATTATTGTGTCTCATTTAATTCTGCTAAGTACAAACATAGTTATGATAAAAAGAATCCACTGAAGCACTTGAAAATTTTACTTAAAAATAAGGTATTTTTTTCAAATGAAAAAGATGTTTTGTCAAAATTTTTAATGTGACCTCTCGGTCAAATATTAAAAATATGAAGATATATAATAGGACATATATAAATAAATAAACACATTTTTAAAGGATACTAGCAATGACCTTTACTAATCCCAGGAGATTTTCTCAGTACAAGGCTAATTAACCTATTGTTTGATCATTAATTTTTTGATGGCATTCCAAATTTATTGGTTGCGATTTAAAGAGTTAGAATGTTGTGAAAACTCACGCAACAATAGTATATATAATATATATATATATATATATTATATATATAATAATATTATATATCATATATATATATAGATATAGTATATATACTTAATATATATATAATTAATATAGTGAGTGAGTGAGTAGAGTAGAGTAGAGAGATAATAGATAGTATATAGTATATATATATATAATATATATATATATATAATATATTAGTATACTAATAGGTATATTATTATGACTAATTCCTTTTCCATATTTCTCTACCTATATATTATATATATATATATATTAAACGGTATATATATACTATATATATATATATAGTATATTATATATGATTATATATATATAGAGTGCTAATATATCATACTGAGTGTAGCCTTATATATACTAATAGTACGGTATTATGTGATATATATATAAATAATCTATGATATAACTATATCCAATAAGTATAATGAGCTATATATTATAATATATGATCAGGTAAGATATATAGAGTTACAATCAGTACATAATATATAGGGTAATATTATATAGTACCTATATTATAATATATATATTATAGTATATATAAAGTGTATCATATGTCGTAGATAGTATGATATACCTACTATAATATAGATAACTATAGTATACCATACATATTATAGTAGTCATATATATTATAGGTATAAGGTATACTACCACGCTAGTATATATAATAAATATACTCGACAATATACTATCATATAGTATAATACCGTATACTCATAGTATATTACTGATATATTACTTATAATGTACTATCATATACTATATATATATATATATTATATTATATAGATATATATATATATATATATATATATTATATATATATTATATAATATATTATTTATATATCATATATTATTATATATATATATATATATATTATAATATATATATATATATTTATATATATATATATATATTATATAATATATATATATATATATAGATATATATATTATAGTATAATATATATATAATTTATATAATATATAATATATATATTTAATTATATATATATATATATTATTATATATATATATTATTATATAATTATATTATATATATTATATATTTATATATTATATATAATATTAAATATATATATTATATATATTATATAATTATATTATATTAATATATATATATATATATTTATATATATATATATATAAAATATATATATATTATCCTTATATATATATACTCTAATAGTATGTTACTTTTGTTTATAAACCATTATTACTAAGGTTATATCTAACTTCCCTTATTTATAATAGTAATTTGTGGCCCCAATTCTATATTATTAAATTATAAATATTATGAGTCCTAATCCAAATTTCTCTCAATATCTACTATAACCCTTTTTAATTACGTTAGTTTATATTATAATCTTGGTTTATATTAAGTGAATAATAATCCAATCTTTTATATATATATTCTGAGAAGGCAGCTACTAATTATTTATCATTTACCTTATTATTGCTATGTCAAATATTTTATTATTGTATATATATTTAATCTTATTTTTATTAATTTTTTAGCCTTATGTGATTTTGTATGTGAAATAAGTATGATTTTAAACTATTATGGCCTTTGAGAATGGGGTCTATAGTTCTATTAGGTTAATTATATAGTCTCTCAGCTTACATTATATATGGGATATACGTAAACCGTATAGGTTTTTAATAATACCGCTGAAGTATTTTTTATTTTAACATGAATAGAAACTATCCTTAATATAATGGTTTAAACCATATGACTACAAAGATATATTTTGTTATTTCAACATAAAGAAAATAATACTTCAGCGGAATGTACTTGTAAATCCGTTCATTTACCTGTAAATCCCAGTTAACGCGTCATTTATAATTATACATCATCCCCCAAAGATGTATTTACATATGATTTTTTATTTTATGTTTTTAAGGGCTTTATTTAATTTTTAATGAAAGTACGTATATCTTCATGTTTAACTATATATATTACTATATAATATTATAATAAACTGAATATAAATATGATTTCCCTATGCATTTATTCACATGTATTTTTTTTATTTACTATTATTTTATATATAATATTCTATTATAATTAATTACATAAATTAATTACTTATTTAATATTGTCTTTATTTGTTTATTTTATATTATAATATATATATTATAGATTTTAATATCAGTCACTGCGTAACTAGGTTATATAAATATTTATTACTTTATTATAATAAAATTTTTTACAATAATTTATATTTCAATTGAATTCTTATAATATTTTTGGTTTATCTCAAAAAAGATCAATAATTGATTTTTCTTCAAAATCATTTAAATAATCTCACCATCTTTATATACAGTCCATCTTCTGAAAATAAACTATCATAATGAATGGAAATTTGATTAATCTTCTAAGTATTTTTAAATTATATTCTGAGGTCCTTCTTAAATATATTATTAATTAGTTAGTATCTAAATTATATTTTAATAGAACATCTATTAAGTCAAAATTTTAAGTTATATTATTATTCACTATATATAGCATAATCTAATCTAAATAGTATTTTAACTTCATCTAATTAAAAAAATATTGATTTAAATCTTAGTATTTAATTATAATATATAATTTATACTAGTATTTGTATGTATATATATTTAATATTTTATAATAACTTCTTAACTAATATAATTATATATATACTTTTACTAATAATATTATAAATTATAGTTTAATAATAAAGCTCAACATTATTTTGACTCTTAAATAATAATGCTCAAAAATTATGTATTTTTTAAGTAATAAAATTTTATATTATTCATTATATATAATTACTATTTGTGCGTCTATGTCTATTCACAATCTACATTCTTAATGATATTATTATTATTACTCCTTTATTTTCCCCTGTCATCCACCAAATTATTTAAAAATTTGAATAAAATGCTATTTTTCATATAAAATTAATGAATATCAATAAGAATTTTTTAGGTTTTAATATAGAGATATTAATAATGTACTGTAGAAAATCTCTGGTATTATGATCAAATGCATATGACTATATTCCTTAATATATGTGGTTAATTCCATATAGTGTGCTGACTATTTATAAAAATGTGTATTATTTGCCTCCTAATAATTTGAATATAAAAAGTTTCTAATTTTAACGTCCTGAGATACATAATTAAAAAAATGAAATTTTAGACAACAATATGTTAAAATTATTAATTTAAATTAGATATTATTTCTTGATTTTTTTATTAAAAATTTTAAAGTATTACAGAATGAGATTAATTTTGAAATCATAATCACTGATTCCCGCTTTTAGCTGTAGTGTTTAAGTCTATCGAACTCTCAGAGAGTTAGTATCACTCTTAATTTTGGATATCTATTTGACACCATTGATTATTTTATCCTGTGCTCTATATTGAGTAATTATTTCATTTAATGCGCATTGTATATTTTTCAGTTAAGCAACAGTTTTCTTACTAGATCCGAATTATTAACTATTAAGATTTCTTTTAAGTTCGCTCTATGTTGTCTTGTATTAAATGGCTAGCAGTACCTTATTTATACTGAGTCGAAATATATTAAGTATATCTTGTATGTGTGTGCTTAACTCCAATTATATCTCACATTATGATTGAGTATAGGTGCATATTAGTTTTTTCAGTAATACGTCTTTTCTTGTGTAAATGTATCTTACATTAGGTTAATATAGAATAATACTAAGTAGTATATAAATTAATGTTAACAGAGATAGGAATTATTATTTATTATATGTAGTAGTAGTTGGTTATTTATTATCACAATAATATATATATATAATAACTTTGATAATTTTTATTTATTTTAGGTGATATTATGGTAGTTATAGTGAGCCTAAATACTCACATATTGAGTCCATTTATTGAATATTTTTGTTTATATATACTACTATTTCTATTGCATAAATGAGTGCAATAGTTTTCAAGGTACCATCTATAATTTTTTAGAATATAAAATGATTCACTTATTTATTTATTATCCCCCCTAATAATACCAATATATTATAATTTTGTGGGCTTAATACAATAGTTTAATGTGTGTATATTATAAAATGAGTGATTCTAATATATGCAATATTATCTATGATATGACAGATGCTTATTATATATATAAGTTACCATATTATTAGTTAATGTTTAGTACAGTTAGTAGTTTGATTGGGATAAATAATATAAATTCAATACTAATATAATTATATTATTAATATATCAAAATATATAATATATATATATATATTAATTTTGCTTTTACGTTTATCTTTTTATATCAATTTAAATTTTTTATTTTTTTTAGGTTATTTTATTTAATTTTATTTTGTTTGTTTTTATATTATTTTATTATTCTTAATTTTAGTTTTAATATTTTATGTTTAATTATTTTTAATTCATTTTTTATATAATCTATACTTTATATATAATTTATTATTTATATAAATATTATATTATATATATATATATATTATATATTAATTATATATATATTATATATTATTATATATTAATAGTATTCATATATTAATAATATTATATTATATATATATATATTTTATATATCATATATAATATAACGTTATATTATATTATATATAATATAGTGTATATATAATTTATATATATATATATATAATACAGTATAATAATATATTATATATTATTATTATATTATATGATATATTTATTATATAATATTATATATTAGATAGTAATAATCAGTATTAATATTTTAATTATATTATTAATTATATATATATATATTTAATACTTAATAATATTTTAGTATTATTTAATAATATATATATATATTATATATATATATATATAATTATAGCTATATAGTATTTAATATATATATATAAATATTATTATATTATAGAAATCAATGAAGGAAGTAAACACAAATTAGGTACATTATGTATATATTATAGTTAACTTAGTTTTTAAGCTAAAAATTAATTTAATTTACAAAACACTATTATTTAACTTAATTTCTTTCAATTGTTTATATATATAGATATATCAGGAAATTAGATACGCACAAAACTTTGGTTGGGCATTGCTCACACGAAATAGAGCCAAATAATGTACTTGAGTTTACACATAATGCCCGGAAACGCACCGTTTGCTTGGAGTAGATTTATTAGCGAGCATGGTTACAAATGGAACCAGAAACCATGTGTAACACAAACAAGTTTACATGGTACTTATCGGATCTGCAATACACATTGTGAGATACAATGTGTATGAGTTACCTAATTGATATGACTTTGGTCGATCGAAAACCGGACATGTTTCTAATATTAAGAGCAGCATAGGTCTGTAGGCCATAAGAGAGTACCGAATCATATAATAATAATTTAGAATTTTAGAGAAGATGACTAATTTCCCCTCAACGTTTTTTTGGAATAATTCTAAATATTTGAATATATCACTAACATTGAACAAGGTCTATAAGTAAAAAAATGAATGTTGCCAAATTTTAATAATTTTAATCTAATAATAGTGACATACCAAAATTCAGGCAGAATCTATACTCAGTCTAATATACGTATCATTCTCATCAAATAAATCTTTAAATTACTATCATAAGAGGATATTAATTAATGAATTAATTAAGTTATAATTTGATTAACATTAAAGTAAGGTTAAAATAAATATTAAAATTACTGATATTCAGTGAATTTATGGCATAACGCATTATCTCCCACAACTACTTCTAGGTAGAAATAGAGCAATCAATTTACCATGATTACATAACATCAATTTAACAATTATTAATATATGAGGTTCCTTAATCATACTAGGGAAATTAATAATGGTTATTATAATTAATATATTAAATTATAAAATAAAATATATAAATTTTAATAATTCTTTGATATTACTTTCAATATAATAATGATATAATATAATCAGAATACACATTAATATATTATAATATAATAATAAGTAGTATAAATATATGATTGATCTTAGTTTTCCTCTAAACGATCTATATGAAAAGTAATTACAAATATTAATGAGTCCTTTTAAGAATATTTTAAATAAAAATCAACCAAGGTGAATATTTTTTGCAAAACCCATAATATTAACATATCTTGCATAATATTAACAACCGATGCAACTGAACTGTGTCTGATCTTAGTTATGATTCATTCACATAGATAATATTTTATATAATAAAGAATATTCTCAAAATTTGTAATTTGGAACACATCCAGTCTGTAGTCGTCCCTAACGAGCGACCTATACTTCGATACTCGACGTAGTGTGAATATAATATATAGATTGTGATGATATTGGATACAAATTAGTTCTTGTGACAATGGCCAATAATCCAGATTTAGTCAGATTAAATGGTCAAACATCGTCTTGGACACTTATGAGTTTAGAGGTTGCTATCGTACTGATGACATATTAAAGAAACAGAAATAATCATGGTATACCCTGTAGAAGAGATACAGCATACGTATGAATAGTTTATTATCCGTATTTGTTCTATGAATGATCAATTGCCCAATAAGCATCTGGTGGAAATGGAATAATTTCAGTAACACTCCTATATGTGACCATATACATTTCATCATAGCTCCTTCAATGTTTATTGTGCTACCATTTCAGAGCTGGAAAATTGCTTTTTATAGGTTTTAGTAGTTTGTTGATGATGATCTTGAATAAAGTATGCAGTTAGGGCATAATTTGATGAGTCTTCTAATTGAAGTCTGAAATAATTGGCTTTTGGTGTTGTAAGTTTACTGCGGAGTGATGAGACGCATGCGTGATATTCATATTTATATTATTTGTGGGACTACCAAAATTTTTACATATCCCAGGATAACAGCATACGAGTTCACATTCAGGATAGGCAGCTTGTTTTTTCGTCGGAGAATTATCAACCGATCTGATGGTTGCAGATCTTTTAGGAGGTGGTCCATTCTCTAATACCACCTTTTTGCTAGCGTTCGTCATCTGGCTTCTTTAAGAGGTATTGCTGCACCCAAGGGTTTGCGATCGGAAGAAATAGCGGCGTAATGTACTCAGAGGTATTCTTGCCAATTGTGACATGAAAGGGATCAGCGTAGCTGCAGACAGAATTGTGCCCAGCGGACCTGCGTCTCTAATACCACAGTGTGTTGAGTACATAATAGCTGTAGCGAAAATTTGTCTCTAGTACCGGCCATACATCACCTTTAACGTAAGCTGCTTTGCAGGGTAATGTTCTCAGCGCAGTTTTATGTGATACACACGGTTATCGTCTTCAATGGTTTCTTTCCGATGGTATTGCATTCTGGTGATCACATTCATTTCACCATCGAAATGAGAAAAATTGTCTTTCGGTCCTTTCGATCGGATGTCTCTTACAGATTGCACAGTCCATTTTGTTGATCAGCTTAGATTATCGTTGCATTTGGGGTTTATCATAAACGCCATCATAGAAAGAATGAGCCCAACTATATTGAGCGATGCAACTTATATTTTCCACATGATTTGAATAGATGAGCAGTTTGTTAGTGGGTTGATGGGACCATTATCATACAAGTAGCAGGTTGGGCTTACCCTAGCTTACTGCTCGTTAGTATGTCAAATAAATGTTATATAGGGCTCTCATGGTAGTATAGACTTTTATAGCTTGTTGATTACTATTTCTTTTAATTCTTATAGACATAGTTTTATTGCGTAAGCGCTCAACAGCTAGGTTTTATATAACCTCTAATTCATCTTTATGGTGTTATTACTATTGTTTCCATATTATTATCTGGAGCGTTATGTCTAGTTAAGTTATAATCGTTGCGATGTTTGGTTTTATCATTGTATGTGTCCTCCCGTGCCTCATTGTTGAATGTTAATAATTAAGTTTCTTTTAGATGAATAAAAAGGATTAACTAATACCCTCGAATGTGGAGAATAGTGTCCTGGAAATTAGCATATGATGAGATTGGTTAGTGATGGTGGGATCTCGCCATGACACAGAATATTCGGTGCCATGTTACTCGCTTTCTGATACTTTTGATGTACCAAACATAAAGACCACACTCCAACCTAACTTAGTAATTATTATCGTATATTGTGGGAGTATCGTGGAAAATGAGCTAATGATAGTAATAATGAGAACGTGCGAACCCGTTAATAGACGATAGCTACATTCTTATCTATCAAGTCCGTCTTTTTTAAATACGTATTCCCTATTCTGCGCTTCAAAGAAATCTTGTGTCATGGCACAATAGGACTTACGAGACATTTTGTAGAACTTATTAATTCATGTCAAGTATCAGGGTATTTCCAAATGTGTAGACAATCGATAGTAAAAAAATATAAATTAATAGGAGAGGTCACAAATATTTAAAATATAATTAGATTACAATGAATATTAAATAATATTTTTATACTTTTACCAACGAATGTGCCTCAATATTACTATGTATAGGCCATATACCCCTAGTAGTTAGAATAGATAAACGTGTTTTAGAGTCTATCATGTATTCCTATTTGCTTGTCACTATATTTTTTATTAGAGGGCTTCACCCACTAAATCAAGTGAAACACCTTTTAGGCTTCGATTAAATTTTTTTCCAAAGCTAAATTGCAAAATTCATAAGCAAAATATTGTTCACTTGTAAACCAACCGAGATGTTTAAGACTTAATTTATAGAATATATTGCTTGTAATATATTGATTGTGATTCACTACTTACTGTTTCAATAATTGTGGATATTAATTGTGTTACATCTTTATAAACTCATGGTCACCCTATTTACATAGTCAGACCATTGCGTTCTAAAACCTACTAAAAAGTGGTTGAGTAGAAAAGTTAGTAAGCTGTACCTCCTTTAATAACTTACTCATTTTTGTTTTAAGTGTTACTGCCATTTTATCTCGAATAGAGACTGATTCAAATGACGTTTATCCAGCAATTTCGATTTAAGTAATAATAAGTCAAATTATAGAGTCAATTTATGTCTTTGTTAATGCTTGTAGTTGAATAGAAGAGAGAGACAATATATATAATAATAATTACTATATTAAATATATAATATAAAATATAATATAATGTAATATATAATAATAATAATAATATTAATAGTAATAGGACTTAAGATCATTCGCTTTCCAATTGCCCAACCCAGTTGTCGGTGTTTTCGTCCTAGAACCCCCCATTGCATCCTAATACACATATTAATACATATTACTGTATATGGTATGATATGTATCACAAATGATAAAAGTAAATATCCACTATATAAGCTAGTTTTTTTAGAGTTATTATATACCCCCTATAAAGTATGTTAATGTTTTAGGGTAGTAAAAATTTTTAAATTTAATATCTTTAAAAATCTATCTATATATTCATTTATTTCTTCACCTCAGGATGCTATTCTATATATATTTTCTTATAGTGGTCAATATGGTATCCTCGACCATATAATTTTATTTTTCTTGTAAATGTCCTTCATAGCTTGTATTCCTTACTTATATTTATAGATTATTAGTGTTTTGGCCTTAATAATAAAATATAATAATATTTTAGGCTATTGTGTATAATACCAATTAAGTAAGGTATTTCTAAAAGTATTAATATAAGGTATTAATTATTATAATAGATAATTATAGAAATATTTGTTTCAGACGAATTCTTCATATTAGCTATATATATATGATAATATATTATATAACATAATAATTAATATTATATAATATATATATAGTATTATCATATACTACTTATGTATTATGTTTAATTTACTGTATATATATAATGATATATAGTGTAATATTTAATTTAGCGTTTAATATGCTTAGTATAATAATAGATATGTTCGCGGCTAATTCTGATGATAGAACACTTCATTATATACCAGGAATGTGGTACTAGAGAAAAATAAGTTATAAATAATAATTAAAATATAACATTTATATGTAATATAATTTTTTTATAGATGTAGTGACCTAAATTTTAACTATAAATTGTATTGTATAAGAAAAAATTCATAACGGAAAATAAATAACATTTAATTATTCAAAGTATATTTGCTTGTTTATAACAAGGGAGACAATGAGGTAGCCATATTTATCAATTGATTAATATAAATAATAAAGATTATATTTAATAGTATATTTATACTCTTATTTAGTAGAAAAGTGTATTTTATAATTTTAAACAGTAATAAATCACAGATTATCAAGATTTTGTTATATAGTCTTTGTTTAAAATATATTTTTCAGTATTGTATAATATATATCTAAGTGCATATGATTAAAGATTCATTAATTGATATAGGTGGTTTGCTTTTGTGTACAGGTTTGGGGCATGAGGCTTAAAAACAGCATTCAAAGATGTGGTTTATAAGTTGATAATTATATGAATATAAAATTACACTGATACAATATTTTTTTCACTATAATAATACTCATAATATGATATATGGTAATTTCACTTATGAGTTTAATAATAGACTCTTATAGAAAAATCTCAAGCTCCTATGATTATTGATGACTCATGTATGACTTAGATATGATACTAATAAACTTTTGATAAGATAAATAAATGTAGTTAGGTACTATAATCATATATATATATTGATATAGTTGATAGTTGTCGCTTGACATAATTAAAAGGATATATATCCAGAATAAATTTTTATATTACATATATATATAATATATATAGTCCTATAATTGTTCATTGAATTATTCATTATATATAATATTAGCTAGTAAATTCGTTATTACAAGTACAATACTGGAATTTCTTGCAAGGATGTACGTCGAATATATTAGAAATAATGATATATATTAATTATATATACTATATAGAATTTACACATGATCCATTAGACAAATTATATAGAAGTATAAATTATTATAGATGTTTAAAATAAATTAGTAGTAGATTTCCATATTTTTTTGATTGAATCCAGTGATTGCCTAAAATATTTAACAATAACATATACATATATTATATATAATAACATTATAATTACAACACACTACTCGATATATATTATAATTATAAAAGGTATTTTGTATATAAATATTACCAAGTGGTATATATAATATATATATTGAAAATCATAATAATAAAAATACAATGCAATAATCATAATTAACTTAACATCATAATATAGTGGTGAGAAAAAAATAAGGTAGCTTAGCTACTACATTGTTATATGATAATCTAAAATAATAACAGAAATCAATAAATGAGACTAATACAAAAGGTTATGTGCGGTGTTGCGTGTTCGTGTAGCTTGCAACATTCATATGTGTTGCGACTAAAGGTGTGTGTCGCTCCACTTTCAGAACACGTATTAAAGAACAATTTGCAATTAATTAAAATCTGTGTTTGAAACCTTGCATGTTCTAGTTTAGGTCATTTATATATTAAGAAGTTTAAAATCATTACGTTATTATCACGAAATTTGTATTGATGAGGTAAATATTCATTGAGCAAATCAGTATTTAGTATTATAAAAGCGATCTTTTTACTCATATCAAACTCATATATACCCAAAAATATCGACAATAATATATATAATATTATTAACGATTGCGCTAAGTACAATCAGAATAAAGAATCTTCATGTCTGATTATTTTGGCTTATAAAAAATTTTGAAACTCTTTGGTTAACCCTAGTTATTTAGTATTAGTATCTCTATTAATTATCTACGACTCGACTCTCATTCTTTACCTTTCACGCTTCGTAAAAGTACAATGAAACCAATCTTCTGCGCTCTATATTTTGTTCTTAGTCAGATCTACTGCAGTATATGATATTTAATAATTCTAATTGACAAACAAATATATAGAATTAAACTATTGCATATGTTTTGAAAAATAGTGATGATATGTACAGGTTTTATTCAATGAAAGTTATATTTACTGGTTTATTATAAGTATATAAAAAAAAAATAATATTATAAACGTATTTAATTAAGCACTGAGAGATATCCTTCAATACACAGATATTTAATTATAATATTATACATGCAATATATGTTAAGCTATATTATAAACTATGAATTTAATAAATAATACCTTCTAAACACTATAATAATAAATATAGATAATCATATATTATTATATGTAGGTATGTGATTGCCTATTAAATACCAATAATGGTGTTCTTTTAGAATTTAAAACCAAAGTTATTGTTTATGAACATTCTTATTAGGATTTTAGCTGTAGTAGACCTTGAATATAGATAATATATAAAAATTTTACTATTTATGAAGTATATCAGAATATCTACAAGCCATTTTGTTCCACTAGCCCAAAATAATGTCTAAATAGATAATAATGGTATGTACTAGTAATGTATTACTATTTTTTATTCGTAGTTTCATGATTATAACATATAAGATATAGGTTAGGAAAGAATATTTATGGCTATGATATATAAATAGTATTTAATAATAATATTTAATTAATATATATTAAGTTATTGTATAATGTCCTATGTCTCCTTTCTGTTTATATATAGGAATATTAATAATATTATATTATAACATTAATGTATATAGTATAAGTAATATTTATATTAGTATGTTTATATTGATAATATAAATTAATAAATATTTACTATAATTAATTTTATTTTTATCCTCTGATATGTATTAATATACCTTATAAATAATAAGGCTTATAATATAGAAGCTAATATTAATATTTGTTTGACCACTTAACAAGTATTTATTCATAATAGTTGAATATAAACTAAGTTATATATAATTTAGTTCTACTATTTTATTATCTATATGCTATATAGGTTTAATTTACGGTAATAACGTTAACTAACTAATAAATATGAATGTTATATATTTTGGATCACTATTTGTAGTATAAACTCAAATATCATATTATTGTAACTATGTTATTAGTTAATGGAATTAATAATCTATATTAGATATAAGCATTAAGCTATTTAGGTTATAATTAAGGTTATTTAATGTACCCTACCTACATTTGTAGAGAGCTTTTCCTTATTAAATTTTCTATATAATTAAAGAAATTTGGATATTTGTGGTTCAAATATATAAATAGTAAAATAGAATTTTATGAATATTTTTATTAATTTAATGCGATACTATTTGGATATAGATGGAGCCTTCATTTCTGATACTTAATATATTATTAATTAATTAATTACATGTTACATACTTGTGTAAGTATATTGTAAGATAGGAAGATGTTATATAAATTAACTTAGTCTATTAATTGTATACTAGGTTATTATCTTATCTCTGAATAATTTGAATTATAATGCTTAATATTACACTAACCCTAATTTATTGCAATAATCCAGTAAACGCATTCTGAATAAAATATGGGTGAGGTAATTTATTGATATATTTTTATTTAATATTACAAAGGGTATTTTTAATAATTATAAGGATGAAGATATAATTCTGTGCCTAATGTGAAAGATTAATCAAAACTAGGTTGAGTAATATTGAAAGAATTTGCATTATTTATTTATAAATAAATTAATAGATGATTCAACTGTAGTACATATATGATCTTTATTTATTCTTCCAATATGCCTGAATTATAGGTTACTACATTAATGATGCACGGATTATATTTATTTTACTTATACTTAATATTTATCTCAACTAAGTATATAAGTGATAGCCTAATATTGTATTATATTTAGGATTGGTAATTACAAAGATATATTAGAAATATTGACGTGAAATAAATATAACTGTAAATTGAACTATAATATTCATTGATTATGCTTCTTTTTAACATGATTAAATATTAATTATTTAATGATTTATGAGATTTTGTTAAGTTTTATTATTTTTGTGTATGTATTACATAATAAAATATTATAGATCTTTTAACTTGTGTTTCTACATAATATATTTATGTGATTGAATAATAAAACATAAAATTCATAATTTAAACAAATAGAGGCGTATACTTCCTTGTTCGAACAAATAGTCTCATATAAAGGTGCTTTACAAATATTAACTGAAAATGATCTAATTAAATGTATTTAAAATAGGTATATTTTTTAAATTTATATATATTTTATTTATTTATATTTGATAATGTTATCGTATATAATATATATATAAATAATCATTAATTATTATTCTATTTATATATAACTTATTAATATTATTGATTTTTTTATGTTGATTATGGTATATATGGGTATATAATATATTATATTATTTAGTTATTTGTTATTATTAATTGGATAAGATCCTTGAATATTATTCTATTATTAACTTATGTATTTTATTGTATCTCTATATATATATGCTCATATTATAATATTTTCTTTTATATGTTTTAATAAATTATATATTTATTTTTATATAATTAGGATTATATTATTAGATTATATAATAAAACAATATTTTGAATATTAGTATTTAATATTAATTGCTTGTATAATCATAATTAAATAACCGAATATTATTAATAATTATTATTTTTATTATTTTATTCAATCTATATAATTTATTCTATATTATCAGTTAACATATTTTCTCATTTTTTCATTATAATATACATTATATTATTTTGTTAATATTATGCATTTGTAGTTTTGTTGTTATTGTTTGTATTTTATAATATGATATAATTTTTGTGATTGGTGTATATTAATATGATTATGAATTATTTTATTATTAGATTATGTAAGTTGTTTTATTTAAAATATTAATATATATCAATTATTTATTGGTTTATTTTATTTAAATTGCAGTGCTGATGATGGGAGGCTTCTTAAGTATTGTTATTGTGTATTATTTATATGTATTGTATTGAAATTAGATTATTATTATATATTTTAATTATTAGGAATTTTTCAATAAAAATATTATTTATTAAATAAAAAAATGTTGTAATTATAATTATAGTTAGTGTATTCATTTATTTGGAAAAGTTACCCACGTTAGATATAAGAGTAACATAATATTTTGAAATTACTATATAAAAAATTATAGTTTGTTAATATAAAGTAATATTTTAAATTTATGATTAATAAAGATATATATATTGTAATATATGAAACTAGTAATTAATTATAAATTTTAAACTTAATATATAATAAGAAAAATTTAAGTTATTTTTAAGTTATTTTTTTATTTAAAGAAAATTTACATATATAATAACTATAGTCTTATTAATGTATATTATTATATGTATAAGGGCATTGACTTTTGTCGAGTAGTTCGACCGAATTTATAAGCCAATGTTTATCTCATTAAGAGTAATATTGCATAAATTTCCAGACTAGGTGTTTACAACAATTAATAATATATGTTATTAATATAGATAAGAAATATTATATTTATTATTTTCAACAAACTGTACATAGTTATATTACTCCTAATAATAGACTATTATTATATAAACTTATATATATAATATAATACTATATATTAATCATATATATTTCCGTACGTAAACAATAGTCCCACTAGAAAAAACAACCTTATTGTTAAATGCATAAAGCTGACCCATTCATAATCATCCTACAGATCCACGCACGAAAGCGCAGGTTCATATTATATATATATATTAGTATTATATATATATATATTATATATATATATATAATATTATTATATAATATATAAATATATATAATTATATATCCTCCCAATAAATAACAAGGCCCCTAAAATGAGTTTAAAGGGTATCCTTAATTTAAAAAATTGAAATAACTTAAATATAAATTCAAATAAATATGCCTGCATACTAGCAACTTATTCAGTCCAGCTAAGGAAGACGTAGGCAAATTTAAAGAACAGTTGGCTAATTTCATGTATGAAAACTTCCATTGGCACTTAACTTCAGTTGGTACTTGTATGAACTATGAAGATTTAA